>CAIGQZ010000427.1:34157197-34180244 GCA_903798205.1 Danio tinwini
GTGTGTGTGTGTGTGTGTGTGTGTGTGTGTGTGTGTGTGTGTGTGTGACACAGATATTTGAGGAACGCTGTGAAGAGATTTTTCTGTTTTCACAGAGAACAGACAGAAAGAGCCGCCCTGGAAATCTCTCAGCTGGATGAACTCTTTTCATGAACTTCTTTGAGAAACAAAACACTCATACAAACATCACTGGGAAACAAAAACTACTATTAATACAAATGTTGGAAATATATGAAAGGAAAATTATTCAAAACCAAGTACAAGTTTTTTTTGGTTTCACCATGAAATATGAATATTATGGAAAGATGGAATGTCACAAAATAAATTATTCCCAGTGAAATTTTTATTAAAGCTTGACTGCAACCAGTAATGAACCAGGTCAACTTTATATCATCTAACTAGTAGACTAGTAAGTTGTCAAACTAAACCAAGACATCACAAGATTTTTCTAGATGGAAGGCCTGAAAAACCATCTAAGTCCCTACATAAATACAGATATAACCTAACACTGGCTTTTATAAATGGTTATTTGTATTTAATGTCTTTTTTAAACCTATTATGTCCCTTTTTACAAGATGTCAAATAATTTGCTGATGTCCCTAGTGTGTGTGTGAAGTTTCAGCTCAAAATATCACACAAATAATGATTTATAACTCTTTGAAACTGACCCTTTTAGGCATTGATCCTAATTGTGGCATTTTCGCTTTAAATTCAAATGAGATTGTGCTCTTTTCAAAAGAGGGCGGAGCTACAAATGCCTGTGTGTCAGCATAGTGGCAGATTAAAAAACAAGACTAATGATATCTCTATGCTAATGAGGGAGAGATGGTCACTAATGGGCAGTGATGGGAATAACGGCAATATAAATAAACAGTGTTACTAACGGCGTTACTTTTTTCAGTTATGAGTAATCAATTGAATTACTGCTTCCCTCGTTACAACACTGACAATAAAATGTGCGTTACTATAATTGAGAACACTGAAGCGTTTTTTATGCGAGCAGCATCCAGCAGGACCTCTCCTTCTCTGGGGTGTGTGTGTGTGTGTGTGTGTGTGTAAGGGGCTGGGGCGAGACACATAGCCAACCAGTGATGATGATTGGTGTGTCTGTAAACGTGGTGTAACTGAGAAAGTGATGATTGGCTTAGATAGAGTACATTTCCTTCGTTTGCCAATCACAGGCAGAGTAGTGCAAGTCTTCCCACGCAAGCACACACGCATAGTCAGTCGCACACACCATCGACCGGGAGTCAAAACTATGGCAAGTACAACAAGTTCAATTGTGTTTGCAAACTGGAAATATAAGCACTACTTTTCCCTCGTTGAGATAAAAGGCAAGAATGTTTATGTATCGTGCAACTTATGCCCAGGGGAAAAAAAGAGTCCTTCTGCATTGGTGACAAGTAATTCTAATCTAATGATGCACCTCACGTCGTCAAATGCTGCCACAAAATTAGTGGCTACGCAGGTGATAACGTGAGCTCTGCTACCAAAGGAGGAGACGAAGCCACGGCATCAAAGCAAATACAACAGAATTTTTCTCCACCGCAAACACTTATTACTCAGACAGAATTAAACTAAATACTATCTAGATATATAGTTGAGGACTTACCGCCGTTGTCTCTTACATTGTCCCACAACAACATTAAAGTAGTGTAGACTAGTGTACAATGTTTTATATTTATTTTATAGTCATTTGACCAATTAAATTTAATTTAAAGTAACGCACTAGTTACTTTTTCTGGTAATTAGTTACTTTTATAATCATGTAACTCAGTTACTATTTGTGAGAAGTAACTAGTAACTCTTACTAATTACTCTTTCAAAGGAGCATGCCCAACACTGGTAATGAACCAGGTCAACTTTATATCATCTAACTAGTAGACTGGTAAGTTATCAATCTAATCCAGGACTTCACAAGATTTTTCTAGAGAGAAGCCCTGAAAAACCAACTAAGTCCCTAAATATAAACAAATATAACCCAACACTGGCTTTTATACATGGTTATTTGTATTTAATGCCTGTATTTAGATCTATTATGCCTCTTTTTACAACATGTAAAATGTCTCAGGTGTCTCTAGAGTGTGTATGTGAAGTTTCAGCTCAAAATACCACCTAAATAATGTTTTATAATTCTTTGAAACTGCCCCTTTTAGACTTTGTGCCATTTAGGTGACTGACGCTTTAAATTCAAATGAGATTGTGCTCTTTTCAAAAGAGGGCGGAGCTGCAAATTCCTGTGTCAGCATAATGACAAATTGAAAACTGAAATAACGTCCTATGCTAATGAGGGAGAGATCATCACTAATGGGCGGGGCTTTCCCTCTCTAATGACACATACAAAGGGAGAATGGCAATCAAAGTACTATTAAGTAATTTTTACCATTAGAAGCTGGTTATATTCTCAGACTGTTACCACACAATTGTGTTTACACACCTTATAAAAGTGACTTTTCCATGGTAGGTCCCCTTTAATCTAAGAATGAAATCAAACACTAACTAAATGAGAAAAAAAATGAATAATTAATTTGAAATACAATAGGAAAACCAGTCCACAGTGTATTTTAATGCAAAATGAATAAATAAATAAAAATCTATAAAAAAGGCTAATGATTAAAGTAAATTGGTCAATTTATGTGCATTCATGACTTTAACAGTAAAAAAAAAAACATACAAATTAGATCTGTTAAAACTAGAGTTAAAATTAGAGCGTAAAACCATCGCTCAAACACACTACAATGAAAAAATTAAATCACAAATACAAACCAGCAAAACACACACAAAAACACACTCACACACACATACACACAAGCAGCCTGTGTTATTGTACCCACTGTCTGGTGTTAGCAGACTCATTAAAATAATTGGCACAACTGCTTGTTGTTAATTATGTTAATTAAGAAACTACCAGTTGACAGGCCCACACATTCACATGCTGTATTTGTGTCCCACAATGCAATGTGATTGACTTGACCTTGCATTTGTAAACTGTAAAAAATAGTCTGGGTTCCGCACAATTCCTTCATGTTCTCCCAACACTAATCGATAAAGTTAACTTAATTGTTTTTACAAATTTAAGTAGATTAAGCATAAAACAATTAAGTTGCCCCCCAAAAAAACCTCAAGAATTGTGTTGCTTTAGCTCAAATATGTAAAAATCTTAACGAAAAATCTTATTTTGAGTGTAGTGTGATGGTAAAAAAGCTAAAAACAATGGCATAATGTTTCTCATTATCATACACATTTAGATTCAATTATTATTATTATTATTATTATTATTATTATAAGTAGATGAAGTAGTATTACATTTCTGACAAAAAAGCAAATAGGCTGGTGTATTTAAGGCTCTCATGTACAAGACATGGTATTGTTTGTAGCTGTAACAAAGATTAATTGGCTATTTGATTTATACACTGAAAGTAGGGCTGGGTGATATGGCAAAAATGCTATCTAGATAATTCTTTTCCATATGGAACGGTAACAATATATATTTCGGTATAAGTATTGATAGAAGAGACTTCATTAAACAACATTTTTAAGTATTGTTAATTAACAAAAACTCAGATTTTTTTGGAGATTATGATTTTCTGTAATACACTTAATACATAATGATATACAATATAAAATATAATATTCTGAAGAATTGTAACTGACAGCATACATATTTATTTTTTTTATTTACTAGAACTTCTATGTTAAGCTGCTTTGACACAACCTACATTGTTGAAAGGCTATAAAAATAAACATTAATTGAATGAATTGAATTTACAGTACATGAACAAAAATATACTTATTGCATATTCTAAAAATAAACAATCACAGAAATATTTTAAAATAAATGTTTTACTTCGTTAAAAATGGTAAAAATAGTCATCATTAAAAAACAACAACAATTAATAGCAAATACTGCTGGCGGGAAAGTGAATCGAGCTTGCTAAACAATACAGTGTGACATAACTTATCTCTAACATCAACACAATTACAGATTCTTGTTGTTGCATATGTCTGTGTGATTGGCTCTTAGATCAATAAATGTCAATAATAGCTTATCTTCATTATCGACATAAATTTTATCGCGGTTTGATATGATATCATTTATCAACCCAGCCCTAACTGAAAGACAACACAATGTTATTTTACATTTGGTTATTCAATTTCTGCACCTGAAAACTGTAACACTCCCCAGAGAAGCATAACGCACTGTTTATTTCATTTGTTTCTTTGTGTCCTTTATCTATTCTTGTAATTTATTTAGTTTGGATTCTACAAAATCATTCAAAATAATAGAGCTATTCAAGTCATCTGGTGAAATAGTTTTTTATATTGCAATGTTTGTAGAAGAAAAATGAAATATTGCAATGTCAGTTTGTTGTCCAACATCACACAGCAATAATCTGAACCAAAAAACTAAGTAGACCAGACTGTGTAATTAAATGGCTTTCAAAAGTTCACACTTAGCTGATGATTGATTATAAAGCTTGTTTGGCATGCTGTCCCGGGAGAGAGTCTGAGCTCAAAAGATCCTCGAGCCCGGGGCTCCCTCCCGTTGCAAGGCGAGAGGGGAGATTGATATCAGGTAGATCTTGAGAACTTCACTGTCATAGTGATTGAAGGGCAGATAGTAGTTCTCTTTAACGAGATAGGTACTAGGTAGAGAGAAAGTCTATAGTGTTGATTAGTCAATAACTTAAGTTGCATGTTTTTAATCGGTGGGAGGAAACCGGAGAACCTGGGGGAAACCCACGTGAGCACGGGGAGAACGTGCAAACTCCACAGAGAAATGCCTGCTGGTTTGGTAAAGCCTAGAACCATTGACATTCTTGCTATGAGGCAACAGCACTAAGCACTGGGCCACCGTGTCACCCATCTAGAAAGGAGGAGGAGTAGGGGTGGAAGGGGATATTGGATGGATATTACAGCCATATCACCCTCCAGCCCAAGACCGGTTACTCACTGAAGCTAAGCAGGGCTGAGCCTGGTCAGTACCTGGATGGGCGACCACATGGGAAAACTAGATTGCTGTTGGAAGTGGTGTTAAAGAGGCCAGCAGGGAGCGCTCAACCTGCGGTCTGTGTGAGTCCTAATGCCCCAGTGAAAGTGAAGGGGACACTACACTGTCAGTGGGCGCCGTCTTTCAGATGAGACGTTAAACCGAGGTCCTGACTCTCTGTGGTCATCATCTTCTTGTAAAGAGTAGGGGTGTAACCCAGGTGTCCTGGCTAAATTCCCTCTCGGCCCTTACGATCATAGCCTCCCAATCATCCCTTATCCACCGAATTGGCTCTATCACTGTCTCTCCGCTCCACCTATAGCTGGTGTGTGGTGAGCGCACTGGTGCTGTTGTCCTGCGGCTGCCGTCGCATCATCCAAGTGGATGCTGCACACTGATGGTGGTGTAGAGAGACCCCCCCTCATGATTGTGAAGCGCTTTGGGTGTATGGCTATACACAATAAATGCGCTATATAAACACACATTACATTACATTACAAGGGGGGATTCTTCAAAGCTAAGATATCGGTGATACGTAACCCGGGGTATTTGTAGTAGCTTAGGGATCGTCTGATTGGTGCATAGTGAATTTGGATAATGTGAGTCCAGCCGCTAGCAATCATAAGCAAGTGATCCTCTCGAAATTAATTTATAAATAAACTTCACTTAATTAACTATGATGCCATGATGTACTGCAAACAACAACATCAAAAAAGACAGAAATAGATAAAGGAATAATAAAAATGCTTATATAAAGGTGTTGAGATGATCTCAATTTAATGGAAACAAATTATTGTATTATTCTTTTATTAACTATAACAAACAAATAATATTTTCAATTATATGTAGTTTATGAAAGGGCAATATTTGGCAGAGGTGCAACTAATATCTGAGGATTAAAAAAATCTGAAATACTGAGATCTTCAAATGATCTTTTGATTTGTCCAAACTAAGTTTGTAGCAACAATTCATGTTACTAATAAATAAAAATACAAACATTTTATACATTTAGATTTCAAAATGTATAAAATATGGTAACACTATAAAATAGTAGTCCATTAGTTAATGCATTTACCAACATTAAGCAAGAATAATAATGCAAAGCATTACTTAACCATAGTTCATTTACTCAGATTCTCACAGAAATCAGTCAAGTTTGGTGAAGGAAAATTCATGAATTGGGGTTACGTTCAGTATGGGGGCGTGCGAGAGATCTGCAGTGTGGATGGCAACATCAACAGCCTGAGGTATCAAGACATTTGTGCTGCCCATTACATTACAAACCACAGGAGAGGGCAAATTCTTCAGCAGGATAGCGCTACTTCCCATACTTTAGCCTCCACATCAAAGTTCCTGAAAGCAAAGAAGGTCAAGGTGCTCCAAAATTGGCCAGCCCAGTTACCAGATATGAACAATATTGAGCACGAAGGAGGAAGATGAAGAAGGAGGCATTGAAGATGAATCCAAAGAATCTTGATGAAGAACGCTTTCTTTGCCATTCCAGATGACTTTATTAATGAGTTATTTGAGTCATTGCAGAGATGTATGGATGCAGTCCTCCAAGCTCATGATGGAGTCATACACAATATTCATTCTTTTCCACTGCAGCATGACTTTATATTCTATACTGGACATTATTTCTGTTAAGTGACAAGACTTTTTGTCTAAGCAAAGTCAGACCTTACTGTCCTAATGAAATAATTAAAAATCAAGGCATGATCATATCTTATTTTGGTAAAATAAGCGTAATCTAGAGGCCTTTGCCTTTCATATAAGCCACTCCTAATACAAAATGATCAACTAGAAGTCAAGTTATTATTTGCTGTTCCTAAAACTTGGATAGGCGATAAGACTTTTGTCAGGTAGTGTATATATTATTGATTAACATCCTCACATTAAGTCTCTCCTAAATGGTTTAAGCCATCGCTCAAAATATGTCTTCCTAAGAAGGAAATGAATTTGGACTTCCTACGCAGTACTTTTCCAAAGAAACACATGCAGCCCTCATAATATCTCCTGCCTGATGTAAAGCTCCTTATGTTCTGATCCCTGTAGTCGGTCTCTGATCACCGTCCTGCGCTCCGGCTCATGGTCGAGAGGTGTTTTGAGATCTGAGCGCCTGTTTTAGAAGAGCAAATGGCTTGTGTGAATATTTCAGCAGATAACGCTGCTCTGGCGGTTTTCTTTTGTGTTGGAATCAAAGTTCTGCTTAAATAAAGACGCAGGAGAGGAAGAAGTCCTGCAGCTGGGCGGATGGGGAATTTATCTTTCTCTCTCTCACACGCACGCACACACAGATTGAGAGAGGGTTGGGGGCCACTGAACAGACAGAACTGGGCCATCGGAGCATGTCACTGAGGCCCAAAGCTATATATACACCTTTCATACTCGCACATTTAAACTACACGCTGGACACTGCAGGTTGTCTCACGCAATAAGTTAACACTTAAAGTCACCCTGAAATCAGAATTAACTACTCGTTTATATGTAATATTGTAGAATTTAACAACAACAAAAATGATCTTAACGTAATATTTAAATGATTTTTGGCATTAAAAAATTATAATGTTGACCAATACTCTCAAAAAAAATGTCTGCAGCTTCTACAAACTAAGAAAAAGGTACACTGTGGTACAAACAATGATCCTTAAGGAACAGTTTTGTACCTTTGTAAAAGTTGCACCGTATATGGTACAGAAAAGACCTCTTATGATACTGTTCTGTAGCTTTTATGGTACAATTGAAATGAAGGTACACAATTGTTCTCATTAAAAGATACATAAATGTTGGACAACTCTTTCTTTACACTGTAAAAAATGCAGGGTTCCACACAATTCATTCATGTTGTCCCAACACAAATCGATTAAGTTAACGTAACATTTTTAACAAATTTATGCGGATTGAACATAAAACAATTAAGTAGTCCTAATGAAATATCAAGAATTAGCAAAGTGATTTTATAAATAA
This sequence comes from Danio tinwini, assembly GCA_903798205.1. Lineage (NCBI taxonomy): Eukaryota > Metazoa > Chordata > Actinopteri > Cypriniformes > Danionidae > Danio > Danio tinwini. The sequence goes on from CAIGQZ010000427.1 coordinate 34,165,155, forward strand.
GTTCCATATTAAAACATGAATCATCATTTAAAAGCATATGCTTTAAAAAAAAAAAAAACGCCAACTTATCCAGCATATGTTTTACGCAGCGGATGCCCTTCCAGCTGCAACCCATCACTGGGAAACACCCATACACATTCATTCACACTCTCACACTTTACAATTTAGCTTACCCAATTCACCTATAGCGCATGTGTTTGGACTTGTGGGGGAAACCAAAGCACTTGGAGGAAACATGCAATCGGGAGAACATGCAAACTTCACACAGAAAGCCAACTGACCCAGCCGAGGCTTGAACCAGTGACCTATTTGCTGTGAGGTGACAGTGCTACTCACTGCGCCACCGTGCTGCCCCTCTTAAAGAAACTCATAAAAATTGTTTAAGTTCTATAATACAAAACAGCTGGTAAAACAAAACTATAAGTATTGTTAAACTAAACATTTAAGGCATTTTGAATAAATATTTGGTGAGCATTTTCTGATAAATACAGTTTCATTATTGATATCTGCACCTTTTGGCATTTGCTTTCCACTACACACATGAGCTGGCAAAAGTCCTGCATATGCAAAAGTGTTCATGCAGACATTTTAGTATTGTAAAACTAATCAAACATTGTGCATATCTCGTTATAATGCATAATTCTATTTCTATATATAAATTAAGAGAATTTAATGAACTCTAAGTGATTACAAAGGTATTGTGTGAACAGTGGAGAAATAATGTTTTATATTGTACACGGGAGAATGTGTTTCTGTAGCATTTTTGTGAAAAGTGTTGTGAAATGTCTAGCAAAAAATAGATCTTTTGATTCATGTTAAAGTATTTTTTATTCTTTATTGCAAACGGATTTCCCAGAGATGGGTTGCAGCTGGAAGCGCATCCGCTGCAAAAAACATGTGCTGGATAAGTGGTGGTTCATTCCGCTGTGGCAACCCCGGACCAATAAAGGGACTAAGCCGAAAAGAAAATGAATGAATAAATTGTAAATGGAAAAGGTACATTTACACACAAAAGAAACATTTAAAAAAAAACATTGGTAAAAAATGTATTTGACATTTTATATTTACTTCAAAAAATAAATAAAGCAAAATGTCTTTAAACAGTTTTTGAAGGAGCACATTTGACACTGTTAAGGTATAAAGGGTTTTGTCACTGTGGTGGTACCTTCATGAAGCAGATTTGTACCTTTGATGAAGATACAATATTGTATCTGCAGGTTTTAAAAACTAAAGGTACATTTTGGTTTCCCATGGTATCATGTCCTTAAAGGTACAAACTGCAATGGTACAAATGTGTTTCTTTGTCTTAGGGTACAATTCTGTTCCACCTAAAGACACTGCCCCAATGACAAGGGTTTCTCCCTTCTTTGGTACAACATTGTACCATTTTTTTCTGAGAGTGCAAAGTACTCATTTAAAATGAGCTGTATCAATACAATTCTTGAGGCTTTTTTGGGACAACTTAATTGTCCATAAAAATTTGTAAAAAACTATTAAGTTACCCTAATTGGTGTTGAGACAACTTGAAGGAATTGTATGGAACCAAGCATTTTTTGTTAAAAAAACTAATGGTTCCACCCAATTTCTTTATGTTGTTCCAACACAAATCAATTATGTTAAAATTTAAGTTGATTGAACATAAATCAATTATGCAAAAAAAATAATAATAAAAAAATCCCAAGAATTGTGTTCTTTGAGCTCAGTTAAAATAAGTAAGCTAATGGCTCGTTTCCACTGAGTGGTACAGTACGGTACGCTTCGGGTCGGTACGAGTCACCTTTATCAGGCTTGTGTTTCCACTACAAAGGGAACCTTTTTGGTGGGCGTGGTGTACTACAGAGAGTTTCAGTCGACGTCATTCTCGCTCGAATGAATGACTACAGTAAAGCTGTACAGGTCGTTCACATTATATGAGAAGCTCTTCTAACAAAACAGATGCTTTAAACATATTAATACTTGTTTATAAATGTTTATTACTAACATTTCTATGAACATGATTTGATTATAACTGCAGATCAATGACAGTGTGGCAGTGTTACAGCCTACTGTAACGTCTGCAATTATATAAAATAAATAAATTAATGCAACATATATGAACACATACAGACCCTTACAGTCTCCGATATGTTACCAATAACAGAAAAACTACACACAGCATACATTTAGTCCTTATTTGAGTTCAAAATCAACACGCAACATATACAGTAGCCCACAGTCAGAGCTAACCTCTCATCTGTGTCATTAATCTTCACCAGCACATGTAGCCTATGTTAGAGAGTAATTCTGTCATTCCCAGTTCATAATAGTCCAAAAGGTGATGATAAACATGGCAGATTGTTCATGATTTGTTCATGGCAGATTTTTCAGGTTGCTGAAACTATTTGCTCCTGTGTTTTGTTGGGCTTCTCTTTTTTCTGCGCTTCACTCTCGCGTTTGACCTTTTCTTTCTGAATGGATCAGATGTCGAAGACGCTTCATTAATCACACACGTTCTTATCATCAGCTCAAGAAGTTTGTTATATGAAATCTAGACGCGATCGCGAGCTCCCTGAAGAAAGCGAAAACCGCTCGCACTTTTAGACGGCGTTGTAAAACAACAACCGGACACGGCAGATTCTTGGCTTTGTGGCTGTTCATCAAGACAACGGCAAGGTTTGTTTTGAGCCCGGGTCATCCATGGATCTTTATTATATGCATATAGTTGTCTCGGCTGTGTATTTCAAAACATGGCGGCTCCATTGTTTTGATTCTGGCTAGCTCCACGAGCTCGTGACGTATCTTTGTAAACCAATCAGCGTTCAGCTGCGCATGTAGCTCCACCTTTTGGTACTCTTTTTTTGTCTTTGGTACCCTTTCGAAAAAGGTGCCGAAAAAGTGGTACGGTACGGTTTGGTTCGGTACGCTTTTGACAGTGGAAACGGCCATAAAATCGTACTGAACCGTACCGTACCACTCAGTGGAAACGGGACATTAAGTAACTAAGGCCCAATCCCAATTCTACCCCTCAGCCCTTCCCCTTAGCCTAAACCACTTGTTTTGCGCATTCACACTAAGGGGTAGGGGTGTCCCAATACTCTATAGCTTAAAGATGTAGGGCTAAGGATAAGGGGTGAATAGCCTCTTGAACAAAGATTTTTCAGGACCCAGCCTCGGGTCTCCGGGTGATCTCTGGGATGAGTCGTAGATTGCTGATAAAACTGTCCGAAATGCACAAACCAATATCCAAGATCTCCTGTCGGGTGTACGATGTAAAGGCATTACTGTTCTGCACGAACAGACCCGAACTGAGCAGGAAAAATACTGCAAAATTGCAGAAACTGGAGAGACGCTGAGCCTCGCGATGTGTACGCGCCGCCATCTTTCGTCATGAGCCACAGCTGTGTTCAAAATGACATCAATGTTTTCAAAGTGCACTGCGAAAGGAGTGCAATTGTAAACATGAAGATCGCTCAAACTAAACTTTAAAAATGGTTTGAAAGCAAATTACACCTAAGAGAGATGACTTTAATGCTTAAAAAATATATCATTCCAAGTTTAAATGTTAGAATGTTCTAAGCGAATAGGGCATAGGGTGAATAACTGGGAATAGCAAACAGCCAGAAACTATGTTTCTAACTACAGCTCTAGAGGTGTAGCTGCAAGCGTACAAGTTTGTGACAGTTTGCGAATGTTCATTGAAACGACGGATTTGGGAAATGCCAAATCAATGAACTATGTTTGTAACAACGCAACTTGCGACCTTAGTTGGCTAACGATGGTTTTCAGAAACGCACCCCTGAGCAACAGGCAGCTACAAAGTCGCTGCTAGTCTGAATGAGGCGTAAGACTACTGCCCAGCGCGACCCAGACACAGAAAAACGGATGAAAATGAATGAACAATATACACTTAGGGCAGACTCACACTATGTACCATTGCCTTTAACCAGGCCAAAGCATGCTTGTCCCCCCTCCCATCTCCCCCGACGGCCTGCACTCACATTACATTCGGGCCTGGGCGCGCTTACATCATCGATGACGCGCTGTTCAGTAAGCGCTCTCGCTCAGCACAGTGGAGATTTCTTTAGTTATATTGTTTAAGTCGTTTAATATGTAATGACACGCAGTCTAATATTTCGCCAAACAGATCAGCCACTTTTGACGCTCATAAACAATTATAAAGCCCTCGTGCTGCAGGAATTAGGAGGTTTGCTGAAGGAGCAGCTGTCGTGCAGTGAGGGGTTTGCGTCTTTAATAAACTTTGATGTTCATTGCGTTCATTGAACAGTACGAATGATTATTAATCCATATGAAACAATCTCTTAAAAGTCACGTTTGCTTTCGGTTTCGGGCTCAGGTACGCTTGCACTCACACTGCAAGCGTACCGCGCCTCAGCCCAAGTGAACCGCGCTCAGGCCCACCTCTTCCAACCGGGCCAGGGCCGCCCAAGTGAACCATCCCTGAGCCCGATTCAGAGCACTCACATTTCTCAAACGATCCGGGAAACGGGCCTGGGCACAGTTCGGATAGCATAGTGTGAGTACGCCCTTAAAAAAAGTAATTTGCTACTTGTTCAAACTACTTTTTCAAAATGAGTTGAAACTACACAATTCTTCAGGTTGTTTTTTTTTGGGGGTGGGTGGGGGGGCACAATTCTTTTATGTTCAAATTGAGAAAATTTGTACAAATTATGAAGTTAACTTCATTGATTAGTGTTTGGGACAACATTAAAGAATTGTGTAAACCTGTCTTTTTTACAATGTATACACTGCAAAAAAATTATTCATTGGATTTACAAACATTTTTTATGATAAGTAGTTGCTGATGATAATTTAGATGGGCTGAATTTAAACAAAAACAATTAAGTTGAACATTACTCAATTTAATTAGTTTGGTTAAAATCAGCCCACATAAATAGTTTGCAACCACTTACCTTAAAAAAAAAAAGTAAATCTAATGAATCTTTTTTTTATTCAGTGTAGGAGGAAAACAAAAGCTCTTGGATGGCCTGAGGGTGAGTAAATCAAATGTACATTTTTGGGCGAACCATCCCTTTAACTAAAACACAACCAAGAATGCCATTATGGCTCCAGTACAATACGAAAACAACTTTTGAGCAGAAAGAGAGGAGAACAGAGGAGGAATGAGATGAGAGATGTATTGAGCTGTTATTGTGCTGCGTCCTGCTCTCTCTGAGGGGAGAGACGGTCATTAATCACAACACAGATGCACTGAAAACCTCCAGAGATCACAAACTCCACCGAGAGACACACACACACACACACACACACACACACACACACACACACACACACTGCTGCTCGGTTTGTACCCTCTGATCTCACCATGGTTATTTGTTATATTAATTGTCTGCAGGCACTCACATCTGTTAAAGCAAATGATCGCAGATATAAAAGGAGAACAAAAGCCATAGGAAACATTGATTGTTTTGTAGAAGGAACACCTTAAAGGCCTCATCTTATTCTTCCCTGATGTCTTTAAATTAGAGAAAGTTCATAATAGCACTGGCTATAGCCGTACTGTTACTGTCATCACAAAAACAACATTAGAAAAGTAAAATGTGTGTGTTTTATTGATCAATGTCACTTATAAGGGTTGATGTATGAAACTCTTAAAGGTACAGTAGCACATTTTATTGCAAAACATTTAATATTATGTGCACCTGGGTGAAAGATTACTTAGGAATAATACATGTAATATACCACAAAAAATGCAGGGTTCCACAAACAAATAGAAATTTTAGTGAACTGAGCATAAAACAATTAAGTAGGGTAGCGCGGGGCACAAAGTAACGTGGGGTTAAATGTAACACAGAGTTTTAAGGTATTTATTCAGGGTTAACCATGGCATGCTTCCAAGGTTTTCACCAGTCTCGGCAGACGTCTTCCTGCCAATTATTGAAATATTTCTGCAAAATTTGGATGAGAAACAGAGGGGAAACCATTCTCAGTCAATATTTTTTTATAAAAAATAATAATAATAATAAAATAATAATAAAAATCTGTGAAAGTATGTACATAAAATCTTATATTGTTGCGATCACCGTCTTCTAGGCTAAAAGATGAAACCATTTTAAAAGATATATAAAACACACAGTGACTGCTAGCCAGTTCTGAGGAAAACATGACACAGCGGGGTTAGTTGTAACAGGGTGTTACAATTAAGCCACACACTGTTGGACACCAATGAAACACAATATTTTTTTTAATTTTGAGTGTAATGTTGAGAACATTTTAAATAAAAATGTGTTTTAATAAAAAAATATTGTTTTAATAGAAACAAATATATGTTATTGCTAATAATGCAAATAAATGCATTCTATAATAATAGATAAATGGATAAAAATGCAAATAGATTCAAATGTGTTTATCCAATAAACAAATAAATAAATAAACATACTGTGCCATGTAGAATAAAAAAAAACTATTACTGAGGAAATATAGCTACTATTTAAAGTAAAATGAATTTAAATTAATTGTGTGAAATCTGCCTTTATGAGCATGTGTTACAACTAACCCCCTGTCTGTTACACAACTTGCCCTGCAGGTGGGGTATATAGTAACATTTTTACTCCTGGTACTTTTGGCAATACTGAACAGAAACCATAGGTCCGGCGATCATAATTCCAGTGCTCATTTGAAGGAGAGGCATGTGTGTTGTTGGAAAAAAAAGTGGTTTGTCTAACCTCATTACTTTGTTCATTATTTGGCCAAAACCAAAACGTGTTATTTTGCCTCAGCTGTGTAAATACTGCCAGTCAGAGTATTGATAAAGATGAACCTCATGCCTGCTCTCTAAAATAACAACTGACTAGTGTCTGTAAGATCAAAGCAAGAAGGTCGCTGGTTCAAGCCTCGGCTGGGTCAGTTGGCATTTCTGTGTGGAGTTTGCATGTTCTTCCAGTGTTCGCGTGGGTTTCCTCCGGGTGCTCCGGTTTCCCCCACAATTCCAAAGACATGTGGTACAGGTGAATTGAATAAGCTAAATTGCCCTAAGTGTATGTGTGTGAATGGACGTGTATGGGTGTTTTCCAGTGATGGGTTGCAGCTGAAAGGGCATCCACTGGGTAAAACATATGCTGGATAAGATGGCGACCTCAGATTAATGGGGGGACTAAGCCGAAAAGAAAATTAATAATAAAAAAAAAAAATTAAAATAAAATAAAATACATATAACAGGGGAAATATAAGCTCACCTGTGCAATTTGTGCTGTTTAACAGAGAGATGATTCTTTTCAATATTTTCTTTAAATAATAGTTTTAATAAATAGTTTATTTTGTCTTTTTTTTAAGAGACCAGTATTTGGCGTAACTATACTGTAAAAAAAAGTTGACTCAACTTGTTAAGGCAATCAGCTTCTGGACATTGAGTTTTCTCAACTTAAGAAGAGGCAAGTGCAGTACTTGGGCTGAAAGTTGAGTTAAATAAAAAAAAAGCTGTGTAGCAAGTTGCCTTACAATTTTAAGTTTTAAAACAGTTTAGGTTAATTAGTTTGCAGCCCTGCACAAGACTTTGGCCATAGGAGAAATGGTCGTGACCAACTGAGCCTGGTTTCTCTCGAGGTTTTTTAAATTCTTCACTTTCGCCAATTGGTGAAGTTTTTTCCTCGCCACTGTCGCCACTGGCTTGCATGGTTCGGGATCTGTAGAGCTGCGCATCGATGGAATTGCTCCTCAGTGTTTGGACTCTCAGTAGTGATTATTAAACCACACTGAACTGAGCTAAACTAAACTGAACCTAAACACTGAAAACTGAACTGACACTGTTTCAATTCACTATAAACTTCCATATGAAGCTGCTTTTACACAATCTACATTGTATAAGCGCTATACAAATAAAGATGAATTGAATTGAATAGTTTAACTTGGCAAGTTATGATAATTTGGAAAGTCATTTGAACAAAACAGCTTTTTTCTGTAGCCAATCATTCCTTCATTCATTCAATCATTTTCTTTTCGGCTTATTCACTTTATTAATTAGGGGTCGCCACAGCGGAATGAACTGCCAACTTATCCAGCATAAGTTTTACACAGCGGATGTCCTTCCAGCTGCAACCAAACACTGAGAAGCACCCATACACTCTTGCATTCACACACATACACTGCGGCCAATTTAGCTTATTCAGTTCTCCTATAGCGCATGTGTTTGGATTGTGGGGGAAACCAGAGCACCCAGAGGAAACCCACGCCAACAAAGGGGAGAACACGCAATATTGACATTGAAATGCCGACTGACCCAGTTGGGACTCAACCCAGCGACCTTCTTGCTGTGAGGCGATCGTACATCATACAGAGGCTAATAATTTTAACCTTAAAAATTAAAAAAATAAATAGAAAAATCAGTGTTTAGTCAAACCAAACTAACTTTATCCAAAAGATAAAATATTTAGGGATTATTATGAAAATGTTCTTGCTTTGTTAAGCATTACTGGGGAAATATTTGGGGAAAAGTATAAACATTTCAGAGGAGGGATAATCATTTTGCCTTTAGGACAAATAAAACACAAAATAAACTTGACATACAGAAATTGACTAAACATAAATCGCCTAAATGCTGACATTAAAACGAAAAAGAGAAAAAAAAAACAATAATGTGAAAGAACTGTAAAAAAACACTGTAAAACACTGTAAAAATATCTGTAAATTGTTTTAAATATCTGTAAATTATTATTTTTTTGTATTTTATGATTCATGTTTTTATTTTTCCCACATTTATTTATGCTTTTGAATTGCATCATGGGACTGTAATCTTTCTTCCAACAACTTTTAACCTTGAAAAGTAAAAAAGTGACTTTTATAAACACTATTAATAGTTTAAAGTGATATATTGTCTGGGTTGGTGTTTTATTTTACTAAAAACCCTTGTAGTAAGCTGCCAGTGCCTTTTCATTTTACAGACTTATTTCTCAAGATATTGTTTCTTATATTTTATATTATTTCAAACTACGACAATGTCAATAAAAGTCACTTTGTTAAACTGTAGAGTTGAATTTTCAACATCAAAAGTCGACAGAGCAGAGATCAACATCCCATAATGCAATTCACAACGGTAAATAAACAGAAAACACTTGTGAATCACTAAATACAGAAATGGTTAATTAACAGTTACTTTTTACAGTGTACAACAGCATCTCAATGAACAGAATAACAGTGCTAATTTAAATGATAATATAATACTAATTATGATTATGAATAATAAGAATTCTTTAATGTCCTCATATAGCCTGATCTAATGCTACGGTTGTGTTTATGAATGAACAGAAGCTGAAAAGCAGACGGAGCGAGTGAGAAAGCGAGAGAGAGAGAGAGAGAGAGAGAGAGAGAGAGAGAGAGAGAGACTGAAAGTGTGTTGAGATAAATGACAGCTGCAGACAGCAGGGCCAGATTTGCGGTTACGGGTCATCATGGAGATCAGGTGTGTTTAGCGTGCGCGATTCGTCCCTGGAGTCCTGCATAATGAACACACACACTTCCCCACGGCCGACACATGTTAAAACACTACACTAGTGCATACTTAATACTGAAACACACTCCTAACTGCTGCATGGAGGTGCGCGCGCACGCACGCACGCACACGCACACGCACACGCACACGCACACGCACACACACACACACACACACACACACACACACACACACACACACACAAACACACAAACACACAAACACACAAACACACACTTTTACTTAGATTTCTTTCAGTTTTGCTGGAATAAAAGCAGTTTTTAAGTTTGTTTAAAACTATTTAAGGTCTATATTATTAGCTCCATTAAAGAGCCCCTATTTTCCATTATAAAAGGTCATATTTTGGTTTTGGGGGTCTTCAACAAAAGGCTGATATGCATACGAGGTCAAAAAACACTTTCATTGTCTTATAATATGCACATATTTTTACCTAATTATTCCAGCGACTCCCTTATGATTTGTTCAGCGATTCGTTTGTTCCCAAACCCCTCCTTATCGCAAAGCTAATCTGCGCTGATTGGACCGATGACACAGTCTGTTGTGATTGGTGGACTGCGTTCAACGCAAGACGGAGAGAAATGCCCACCACAGCTATGAAGTAGCACACAGAGTATGTGAGAGCCCAATGCAGGAATGCAGTTTAACCAGCTTATACTCTACTCTTAACCCTGACCCCAAGTAAACAACGACACTCATTCAGTATTAATCCGCACAGTGACAAAAGTTGAACTATTTTGAAAATTGACCATGCTGCGCGTGTATGCACAGCTGATGGAGGCCATAACAACAAGAAACGGCAGAGGATCGCAAGTTCAGAATATCCAGCATGATCTCACGAGAAAACATAAGTATTTTACGTTTTGTCAGTTTAGTGGCTAATCCGTACGAGTTGAGTCCTACGAAAATGTACCATTTTAAAAAGGAGGTGTGGCACCTAACCCCGCCCCTAAACCATACCTGCCAAGCCTCCCGTTTTTCCCGGGAGTCTCCCGTATTTCAGACCGTCTCCCGTATAGTTCTGTCTCCCGGAAAACTCCCGGAATTTCACCCCCTCGCTCTTCAACATTTTGGTGCAGTCCGGCTGAAACCTGGTGCTTGTGAGCATGCTCTTCCGGTCGCGTGCAACCGCCCCATCTCTCCAAACCTCTCACTCTTTCACCCTTCCCCGCTCTTCAGTTCGCGCACACATCACACCCACATACATATTTGGTAATGCACCATATCAACGTCGACACACTGCATGAAAGCTCATTTTTTTAAAAGCCCACAATAGGGGCTCTTTTAGAAATCTATATACAGTTGAAGTCAGAATTATTAGCCCTCCCTGTACATTTTTCCCCACTTTCTGTTTAGTGGAAAGAAGATTTTTTTTTCTCAGCACATTTATAATGATAATTCAGGAGTTCAGACTTAGCTGATGACTGATAATAAAAGCTTGTTTGGCATGCTGTTCTGGGAGAGAGCCCTGTGCTTATGAGATCCTCGAGCCCTGGGCTCCCTCCCGTTTTATTCAAAACAAAAATACTGAGATAAAAAAACTCTGGTTATTTATAGTGACTTAGGAATCATCTGATTGGGTAATCAATCATGAGCTGATGTTGGAACAGCTGAGAACAATCATAAGCACGTGATCCTCTCGAAATTTGTTTATACATAAACTTAGTTTTAACTCATTTCTAATAACGGATTTCTTTTATCTTTGCCATGATGACAGTATATAACATTTGACTAGATATATTTAAAGATAGTAGTATTCAGCTTAAGGTGACATTTAAAGGCTTAACTAGCCACTCAAACTCTGCGGACCCGGTGGCGGGTCCGGTGACGTCATCGACTTCCCCTTTAATTTTTAAAGGTCGCGGGTTGCACAACACCCCGGAAGTGGCTCCGTTTGAGAGTGTAGAAGCTATATTTTATGCACATATGCATCACTTCAGGGTTTTATTTTACTGTACAAAAGTTATTTACACTTAAATACACAGAATACTGGATACCCGAGCTGGGTAATGAGCATTGGTTTATTTTCATATCTTATAGTCATTGACTAATTTTAATATAATGTTATGATGCCTAAAATGGAAAGGAGATAAAATAAGTAATGTAAACTCATGTTTCTATAGTTACTATCATCTAAAACTAAGCAGAAGCAAATATGTATTATTTAATATGAATGATCAAAAAGTTATTTTCCCAGTATTCAGATGAACTGAAACAGTTTGGCCATCTCACATGAGAGAGATACAATTATTTTTCCTAGTGTTTGCTGCCCTCTGCTGGTTTCAAGCAGAACTGTCTGGAGAAGCTAAAATCTCTAAACAGATAATCTACACCCTTTCTAGAAAAAAAAAATTAAAAAGCGCCCAATGTTGAAGTGGTTCATAATAAAACAGAAAAAATATTAAAATATTATTTATTACTTTCAGCAGTTTCTTATGTAAATTCAAAGGGTTTTCTATTCAATTACACTGGAATTTTTCATTTATAGCAATGCATTTGGATATGGAAGGCTTTCAAAATTTGGTAGGCGGAAAATACATAAAAAAAATGGTATAGCACCTCTCATCAGTTGGAATACAATAACTGTTGCATAGATTATGGTAGAGACATTTTTCTTTTTTGCTTTGATTACACACATGTGCAGGAACCACCAAAATCATTTACAGCAACATAGACCACACAGAACCTAAAAGGTATACTTTAAATTTTGAGTTTCTAAAAAACAAATACAAAAAGCGCCTCTTTTTTTAGGTGTTTATTATAACACAGACAACATATACAGTTATTTTAAACACTTTTAATGGTGTTTTATGACAATTCAAAGGGTTTTCTTTAAAATGATACCAAATTTTTGCATTTACACCTCTGCATGTGGATTTGGGAAGCTTTTAAATTTGGGTATGCAAAATCCAGGCGGAAATCCCAAAATAGCACTAGACTTTAAAGGGCTAGGTTAGTTAGGCAAGTAATTAGGCAAGTCATTGTATTGACCTTATTCTTCAATGCGGAGGTGCACTCGTTTTTGCTATTGTTTTAGAACGTCCGATTAAGTTGCATATGGAAGAAATGACTAGCAATAATAAAACGCAGAAAACGGCCAAACTACTTGCTCTACAAACAAGTGTTTGCATGACTATACAGACAAAGCAGAATAATATTAGAAAAATATAAAATGAAAATATCAGTTTGCAACAAGCAGCAGAACGAGCGTTTTTTAACGTCTAAAAATGAATGAAAGCGAAGGAGACCGGAAGTCTCAAGCCAAAATGATTCAAATGGCTGCGCCCGCTTGTACGCAATGAATAAGGTGAATTCTGATAGTTTCTTCTGTAGACAATCAAAAAACAAATATTGCTTAAGGGGACTAATAATTTTGACCAAAAATGTATAAAAAAAAATAAAACTATTATTCTAGCCAAAATAAAACAAATAAGGAAAAATATTACAGGAAATACTGTGAAAAATTCCTTGCTTTGTTAAACATCATTTGGGAAATATTTGAAACATTAACATGTGGGCAAATTATTCTGACTTCAACTATATATTTTCATTTGGCTACAGAACAAACTGCTGTTATCCAATGACTTGTCTAATTAAACTAATCAACCTAATAATTAACCTAGTAAAACTTGATCCACAGAAGACAAATAAGTTGTTTAAAAATGCATTTAAAAAAGCTGCTCTCTTTTAAACAGCACTTGGGAAATATTTTAAACAATAAAAAAAGGCAAATAAGTTGTTCAATAATAAAAGTGTTGTCTAAATCACTTAATATAGATCAGGTTTTAAAGATTGAATAGATCCTTAAAGCAAGATGTTTTACCTAAGAAGCACAAGTGTAATAATATATTATCAACATTATTTCTAATTGAAACAAAAGTTTCTGTTTTAATGTTTACTTTGTTGTAAATGTGACTATTTGTTTGTTGGTTTAGTATTGTTTAGATTATATTCTTGCACTGCCAAAAATATATAAGAAAGAATGTTTAAAAATATTTATTAAAGAATATCCAATGGTAGAATATTATGAGTATATTCTAATACACATTAAACATAATAAAATATGATACAATTTAATAAACTGTTTTAAATAAATAGATAAATAAATACAAAGATTCATTTAGATTTTATTCGTGAACAGCAAAAACATTTTAAGAAAGAATGTTTAATAATTTTTAATATTTAAAATGAATTAATTCTCCTTCAGTTTAGTCACTTATTTATCAGAGGTCGCTACAGCGGAATGAACTGCCAACTTTTCCAGCATATGTTTTACACAGCGGATGGCCTTCCAGCCGCAACCCAGTACTGAGAAACATCCATACACTCATACACACACATGAAGGTCAATTTAGTTTGGACAGTGGGGGAAACTGGAGCAGCTGGAGGAAACCTACGCCAACACGGGGAGAACATGCAAACTCTACTCAGAAATGCCAACTGACCCAGCTGGGACTCGAATCAGCGACCTTCTTGCTGTGAGGGGACAGTGCTAAGCACTGAGCCACCGTGTTGCCCACTTCTTTATTCTTTATTAACTTTATTACATTATGTGTACATTACAAAATACATCTTGATATACACCAAGCATATTAAAATGATACAATATAATAAAGAGTTTTTAATAATTACATAAAATCAAAAGATAGATAAACAAATAGATTAATAGAATAATAAATGCATACATTAATTGGTTCATTAATAACAATACGTAAATAAATACAATTTTATTCATTGAATTTGTTGATATATAAAATATTTTTATAAATTTACTGAATGAAAAAATAATGTACAAAAAACACCAGTGCAATACATTTTAATAAGCGTAGCAGACAAAAGTATTAAGCAATATTATTTTTTCAACATTAATAAGAATTACATTTTACTGCAATAATCTTAAACAAATGCAGCCTCTGTGATGGATAAAACCCCTTTAAATGTACTTCATAATTTATTACCTTAATTTTAAAAATAAATAAAAATTCTGACAAATTTATGCATTTATAAATTATGACAAAACACCCTTGTCATCTAAAAGAAAAAGACTAATATGTAAACTTTTTTATACACCATTAGTATATACACTCACCGGCCACTTTATTAGGTACACCTTACTAGTACCGTGTTTGGACCCCCTTTTGCCTTCAGAGCTGTCTTAATCCTTCATGGCATAGATTCAACAAGATACTGGAAATATTCCTCAGAGATTTTGCTCCACATTGACATGATAGCATCACGCAGTTGCTACAGATTGGTCAGCTGCACATCCATGATACGAATCTCCCAATCCACCACATCCCAAAGGTGCTTTATTGGATTGATATATGGTGACTGTGGAGGCCTTTTGAGTCACCTTTCTTCCCCATTCTAATGCTCGGTTTGAACTGCAGCAGATCGTCTTGACCATAACTACATGCATTGAGTTGCTGCCATGTGATTGGCTGATTAGAAATTTGCATTAACGAGCAGTTGAACAGGTGTACCTAATAAAGTGGCCAATGAGTGTATATTAAACAAACGAATGCAAATGAATGCATAAATTACCACAGGTTCAATTCACATTCAAAAGCTACTGACCAATGGACACACACACACACACACACACACACACACACACACACACACACACA
>CAIGQZ010000427.1:34189339-34201398 GCA_903798205.1 Danio tinwini
ATACATACATACATACATACATACATACATACATACATACATACATATACACACACACACACATTATTTAATTGATTTACTGGCTGATTTTGCTTATCTGACTCGATGCATTATTTTCTCTCTGCTTAAAAAGTACTGCATTATATTGAATGTGCAACATGCACTCAGATGATAGCCAAGATTTTCTCAGAACTAACTTCACATTTCCAGTTATTCAAAGATATTTATTAGCGAGTCTGAAGGTCATTTTTCATGAATGTCTGAATGAGATCCTCAAGTTCACAGCAGTGCTTTGAGTTTATGTTACACGGTCACAAAGTGTCCACAGTTCTCTCATTTCCATTTATTTTCTGAGTAAAAGTTATTTGTTTTAATTTACATGGATTATTAAAACAAATAAAATAATATTTAATTAATATATCATTACGGCAGCATGGTGGATTATTGGTTAGCACTGTCAACCTGCTACCCAAAATGTCTTTTATAGTACGCAATTATAGAACATAGTATCGATAACAGTATCAATAAAAACCAGTATTGATCAGTGATATCACTATCACTATCACTATCACTATCTACAACGGACTTCCTTTCAGCCGGATGTTGTTCGATATTATGCCATTTCAGTTCTTTTTTTGATTTCGTTTTAAGTTTACCGGGGCCTTAAATGTCCTGTGAAATTAAAATAAAAAATTTTTAGATGTTAGTTGCAGTCGCTTAGCTTTAAGAATATTTATTAGCTAGTGTGTCTTAAATTGTGACAAAACTTGTGTTTAGAAGATATGAAACTGATATAAATATATCCAAAGCTTGTAGTTGGTCACTTCCCAGTAAAATGTATCACCATTTTTTTTTTGACATCACCACAAACAGTTTCTCATCAGATCTTCTGACCAATCCAATGTGCACTAGTATGACATGCTATTACATTTTGCCACTTACGAGCATATGAGAAGCAAGATTCATTTTGAAATGTAATATGCAAAATGTCAAATGGCAATGCATTTCTTTATTTAACCCTTATGCACTGTTTAAATTGACTACCCTTTTGTTATGTTCGAGATTAAAGCATCCACTAAATTAAATTGATGTAAAATTCTATTTCAATTTTCGTTTGCATAAATATGTTAATCAACCTCAGTCCTGATCAAAACTATTACTGTAAATGTTTAAAAAAATTACAGGACTTGTAAAGTTCACAAATAATGTCACTGATTTGGTGGAGAAAAAACACAAAATGATGAATTTTTAATCTGAAAAGTAATTGTGGACTGGATTTTTTCCCCTTGTATCACAGTTTTGGACATGTGAATGATTAGTAACAACATCGGCTTTGATTCATTGTAAAGATTTTCATTATTTCTCCCTAATTTACTGTTGGTGGCTGTTTTTTGCTCCATTGACTTCCATTATACCCAGATTTGATGGTGCATACATGCACAGTCTTTGTTTTTGTTTACTCCATGTAGTTCTGAGAGCTGAGATGCATATTTAGATTTTCTCAGACACATCAAGGTAAGTGCGTAAAGGTCACTCTCACACACTCACAGACACACATACACACACTTTAATTTGCTGTTACACTCCATATAAAATCCAGAAACTAAGCTTACTTTTGCACAGGGCTATTTAAAAGGTTAATGGTGCCAACTAATGATCAGCAGTAAAAATTACACATTTTTACCTCTTCCCAGCAGGAAAAACCACCAACAATCAAAAATGCATGATTATATGGTGTCATGGTTTTGTAATGAAAAAGTGTGGTTATAATGGAAGTCAATGGGGCAAAAACAGTGACCAACAGTAAATTAGGGAGAAAAAAAATGAAAAGCAATCAAAAGCAATGCTTCAAAGTCAATGTTATTTCACATGTCCAAGACAAAATCCAGTCCACAATGACTTTTTTTATGTTTTATTTATACATTGTAAAACACTACAATAATATACAAAAAGACAACATAAACATGTAACAATAAGCAAATACACTGAAAAAATAACAACAGTAAAAAAATAAATAAAAAACACTAGTGCAATCTTATGGCCCATTTCCACTGAGTGGTACGGTACGGATCGGTTCGGTTCGGTTCGGTACGCTTTTATGGCCGTTTCCACTGTCAAAAGCGTACCGAACCGATCCATACCGTACCACTTTTTCGGCACCCTTTTGAAAGGGTACCAAAGACGAGAAAGGGTACTAAAAGGTGGAACTACACGCGCAGCTGAATGCTGATTGGTTTACAGAGATACGTCACAATCCTGGGAGCTAGCCAGAATCAAAACAATGGAGCCGCCATGTTTTTAAATGCACAGCCAAGACAACTATATGCATATAATAACGATACATGGATGACCCAGGCTCAAAACAAACCTTGTGGTTGTCTTGATGAACAGCCACAAAGCCAAGAATCTGCCGTGTCCTGTTGTTGTTTTATGAGGCCGTCTAAAGTCTAAAAGTGTGAGCGGTTTTACACTTTCTCCAGGGAGCTCACGATCGCTTCTAGATTTGATATAACAAACTTCTTGAGCTGATAATAATAACGTGTGTGTGTGATTAATGAAGCGTCTTCGACATCTGATCCATTCAGAAAGAAAAGGACAAACGTGAGAGTGAAGCGCGGAAAAAAGGAGAAGCCCAACAGGATTACAAGGATTCCCGACAGGAGCAAATAGTTTCAGCAACCTGAACAATCTGCCATGTTTATCATCACCTTTTGGACCATTATGAACTCGGAATGACGGAAATTCTCTCTAACACAGGCTGCATGTGCTGGTGAAGATTACAGACACAGATGAGAGGTTAGCTCTGACCACTGTATATGTTGCGTGTTGTTTTTGAACTGAAATAAGGACTAAATGTATGCTGTGTGTAGTTTATCTGTAAGTGGTAACATATCAGAGACTGTAAGGGTCTGTATGTGTTCATATATGTTGCATTTATTTATTTATTTTATATAATTGCAGACGTTACAGTAGGCTGTAACACTGTCATTGATCTGCAGTTATAATCAAATCATGTTTATAGAAATGTTAGTATTAAACATTTATAAACAAGTATTAATATGTTTAAAGCATCTGTTTTGTTAGAAGAGCTTCTCATATAATGTGAACGAACTGTACAGCTTTACTGTAGACATTTATTAGAGCGAGAATGACGTCGATTGAAACTATAGTACACCACGCCCACCAAAAGGGTACCCTTTGTAGTGGAAACGCAAGCTTAATAAAGGTGATCCGTACCGACCCGAACCGTACCATACTGTACCACTCAGTGGAAACGAGCCATTATATACAGAAAAAACAAGTCTACAATGTGTTGACCAGAACTAGTATCCAGTACCAAGCTGGGAGTTGAGGGGTGGGGACTCAATCAGAAGAAGCAGGGTCAAGCTGAGGAGTTTAGACATGTTTGCGAAGAGATCCCACAGTTTAATAAAAATAGTGCTGGGTCGGTGAAGAGAGTACCTACTTTTCTCTAATTTCATAAAATAAAGAATGTTTCTTATCCAACAAGTCTGAGAAGGAGGGTGAGGGCTTTTCCAGTTCAGAAGATTTAATCGTCTAGCCAGGAGGGTTAAAAAGGCTACAAAGTCTACAAAATGAGAAGGTAACTTGTGGTTGGGCAGGAGACCCCCAAATAAACCAATAATTGGACACGGTGGGATATCAACAGCGTAAATAGCCCACAGCGAGAGGAAAATTTGCCTCCAAAAAGAAAGCAGTAAGGACAGGACCAAAACATATGACAATTACTTTTATATTGACAATACGTCATTTTGTGTGGGGTTTTTTTTCACCAAATCAGTGACATCATTTATGAATTTGGCAATTAAGGAGTTAAAACTTTGTAATTTTTTAAGCAATTTAGTAGTTTTGATCAGGACTGAGGTAGATTAACAGATTTATGCAAAAAATGTAGTGGATGTTTTCATCCCAAACATAACAAAAGTGTGGTAAATTTGCTCAGAGTGTATTTAGTTTAGTTTAAACTTTATTGTCTGTTCTGCTTGGCACAGAAAGCAAATTTGTCTTAAACACTGGATTTAAGACAACAACTGCATACATACAACTATACAACAATCACACAATAGCAACACTCATCAAGACAACAACATAAATTAAAAACTTAAAAACCAAATTAGCCCCATACATATTACTGCAGATCATTCTTGACAGCCACCCCATACACTTCAAACAGTGATCCGATTCAAGACAACAAGTACAATTGGGATAAATGACTTTTTATAAGCATTTTTTCTGGCTCCAGGGCTTTATGCCTGCCTCTTGATGGTAACATTTCAAAAGTTGAGTGAAGGGGATGTGTATTACCTTTAAAAATTGCAATTGCTGTTTCTTCCTTAAAGGAGTCAAACTGAATCTGCAGTGAATGTTGTTTGTGACCAGTTATCTTGTTTGCCTGATTGATCTTTGCGATCATTTCTTCTTCTGTTTTTGTTAGTGTTGTGTTACCAAACCATGAAACAATATTATATGTGAGAACACTTTCTATTAATGATCTATATGCCATGTTTAAAGTCTGTGTACTGACATTAAAACTTCTCAACTTGTTGAGGAGACTGAGGCGCTGACTTGCTTACTTATAAACAGCCTCTACATTATTATCAAAATTCAGTTTATTGTCTAAAATATCCACATCAGATGCAGAAGCTAGTCCATGCTTTTATGACTTCTAGGCTGGATTACTGTAATGCTCTGTTTGCTGGTTGCCCAGCATCCTCTATTAACAAACTTCAGCTAGTACAAAACGCAGCTGCCAGAGTTCTTACCAGGTCTAGAAAATATGATCATATCACCCCAATTTTATCCTCCTTACACTGGCTGCCTGTTAAGTTTCGTATTGAATATAAAATATTGCTTTTTACCTATAAAGCTTTAAATAATCTAGCTCCTGTTTATCTAACCAACCTTCTGTCTCGCTACAATCCAACCCGCTCTTTACGATCTCAAAACTCAGGGCTTCTGGTAGTACCTTAAATAGCAAAGTCGAGTAAAGGAGGTCGAGTGTTCTCATTTATGGCCCCTAAACTCTGGAATAGCCTTCCTGATAATGTCAGAGGCTCAGACAAACTCTCGCAATTCGAAACTAGATTAAATTAATCTTAAATCTTTTTAGCAAAGCATACACTCAGTGCATCACTTAGCGATATGACGCATGAGTGTACCCCACGCAGGTTTTTTGCATCTTGTTTATATACACTATGAACAGCAGCTACGCTAATTATTCTCTTTATTCTGTATTTCCACCTGGGGATGCTCATCCCGAGGCCCTCAGACTATGCAGGACCACTGATGCGATCTAAGACCAGCGACGAGATGATCACAAGGATTTCATAATCCTGGACCAGGCCGTATCCTAAGCAGCTGCTGTGGTGGTCATGGAGGAGTGGAGAGCATGAGACTGATTCCTGGGACGCTGTAGGGACAGACGAGTCTTCATTGAGGTCCAGCATTCTCCAGCCTCCGGCGCATAGACTGCAGCTCTGCACAAGACGTTTGGCCATAGGAGAAATGGTCGTCCCAACATGAGCCTGGTTTCTCTCAAGGTTTTTTTTAAATTTTTTATCCTTCTCTTACGTCAATTGGTGAAGTTTTTCTCCTCGCCGCTATTACAACTAGCTTGCATGGTTCGGGATCATCATTGGACTCTTAGTAGTGATTATTAAACCACACAGAATTGAGCAGAACTTAAACTCTGAAAGCTGAACTGACACGGTTTCAGTTTACTATAATCTTCTATGTGAAGCTGCTTTGACACAATCTACATTGTAAAAGCGCTATAGACATAAAGGTGAATTGAATTGAATATTGTTGAGGTTTTTTCTTTATTTTTATTCAAAGTATTTTCTCAAAATATGTCAAAAAAAGATTTGTCACCAAAAGCCATTCTGCTAGCTGAAACACAAAGAACATTGTGGCCCAAATAATACTCAAAATTACCACAGAGTGGATGAAAACCTCCCCAACAGCACATAAGGGTTAAAGGGGAGGAGCTACTCTATGTCCCGCCCTCTCTTCATGCTTCAGTTGAAATGACGTCAAGCATTGAATAAAAGTGCCGTGAAGTGCTTTGAAATGGGCATTTTTTAAGTGTGTACGGTTTGCTCCAAATGCAGTAAAAGCAGTGCAGTGTTACTGCGAGAGGATGTGTTAACCTGAATAACCCCTCAGACACTGACTCACGCTGCGCAGAAACACACACATCCTCGCTCTGCTTATCTGCTTCATCGCTCAGCAGTGCTGCAGACGCTTCAGCTTTTACTCTCAAAACAAGCCACGCTGAAGTATAGGATCTTACTTTAGAGCTGCGATTGTCTTTTCGGCACTACTACAGTCTTTATACAGTTGAAGTCAGAATTATTAGCCGTCCTGTGAATCATTTCCCAAATGAAGTTTAACAGAGCAAGGAAATTTTCACAGTATGTCTGATAATATTTTTTTCTTCTGGAGAAAGTCTTATTTGCTTTATTTCAGCTTAAATAAAAGCAGTTTTTCATTTTTTGAAACCATTTTAAGGTTGATATTATTAGTCTCCTTAAGCTAAATTTGTTTTGGATTGTCTACAGAACAAACCACTGTTATATAATGACTTGCCTAATTACTCTAACTTGTCTAATTAATCTAATTAAGCCTTTAAATGTCACTTTAAGCTGAATACTAGTATCTTGAAAAATATCTAGTCAAAGATAATGTACTGTCATCATGGCAAAAAAAAAAAGAAATCAGCTAGAAATGAGTTATTAAAACTATTATGATTAGAAATGTGTTGAGAAAATCTTTCCATTAAACAGAAATTCGAGAAACAAATATACTAATAATTACTAATAATATACTAATAATTCTGACTTCAACTGTATATCAGTACATATACCAACATACATATCATTTTAAATGTTACATGACAATTATTATATATACACAATCATACAATATATTAGAGTTGCACGGTTTACTGGTACTTTGGCAGCACTGCGCTACTTTGGCACCAAAACACTGGCGCTGCCTCTGTAGTTTGTAAACGGTACTATCGTCATTAACGGTTCTACAATAGTTGCATGTGGAAAAGTCACTAAAATGTTCACACATTTGTGCCGGCAAATAATCAATAGACCACTTTATTTTATTCTAATTTTAACAGTGTGCATTAAGGCTGTAATACTGTGTGGAATTTGTGGCTTTTATGGTTTTGCACGTTTTCTGCTGCTCCAAACACACATCTGAATCAGTTCATTTCTGTTCTTGTGAATATGATTTAGCGACAACAAACGCGACAATCTCTTAGGCCGTACTCACACTATGTACAGTTGCCTTGAACCAAGCCGAAGCACGCTTGTCCCCCCCTTCTGTCTCCTTCTGACGGCCCGCTCTCACATTACATTTAGGCCTGAGCATGCTTACGTCATTGATGATGCGCTGTTCAGTAAGCGCTCTCACTCAGCACAGTCGAGATTTCTTTAATTATATTGTTTTAGTCGTTTGGGATGCAGTAACACACAGCCAAATATTTGGCCGAACAGATCAGCCACTTTTGACGCTCATAAACAATCATAAAGTGCTGCAGGAATTATGAGGTTTGCTAAAGCTGCAGCTGACATGCAGTGAGGGGTTTGCGTCTTTAATAATCTACGACAGTTCGCGTTCATTAAACAATAAGAATGATTAATAAATCAATATGAAACAGTCCCGTAAAAGTCACGTCTCGTCTTCAGTTTCGGGCTCAGGCGCACTTTGAACTCACACTACAAGCGTACTACAACTAAGCCCAAGTGAACCGCACTCAAGCACACCTCTTTCAACCGGGCCAGGGCCGGCCAACTGAACCGTGCCTGAGCCTGATTCAGAGCACTCACACTTCTCAAACAAACTGGGAAACGGGCCTGGCCACGGTTCGGATAGCATAGTGCGAGTACGCCCTTAAAAAGAACAACTCACTAAAGTGACATTTGAAATGACTTTGGATTCCTAACCAAGACTGAAAGAAATGCAACAGGAATTAAAAAGAAAAAGAAATAAAAAGAAAAAGAATGTAGCAACAGGAAACACAAAGAAAACTATTTTTCACTTCATATTTTGTTGAAAGTTTCTTCTTGTAACAAATTTAATTTAGTATAATTTGTAATTTAATTTTTTTATTTATTTATTAAGGATTTTTCACCTTTATTTGGAAAGGACAGTAGAGGATGTAGACAGGAAAATATTGAGAGAAAAGAGAGGGGAAGGGTCAGCAAAGGACATCGAGCCGGGAATCGAACTCAGGTCGCCATGAGCACCACGGTGCTATATGTCAGAACACCTAACCACTAGGCTATTGGCGCCGACTGTAATGTACTTTAATGTATTTTTGTTGGTTAGTTATCTACAAAATAAATGAAAAAAAAAACAAAACAAATGACATGTGAGGTGAAGTGACGTGAGTCAAAAGCCGCTGCAGCCCAAACACAAACAGTTAAACAAAAGAGAAATATTCATAATTTTTAAAAATATCATATGCAATAAAACAAGTAATGTGTATGATTCAGCATAGCCTGAACTTACCATGAGAACTGCAGAGTCCAGCATTTCTAATTAGGTCGTCACTTCATTCAGCTCCCTTTTAGCCAAAGACATCTGCAGTCGGCATTGAAAGCAGTGTGGTGTATGGTAACAGTTATGTTTTCTATTTTTTGGCATCATTTTGGCAAATTTGGCATCCTACCGCAAAACACCACATGTTTGCTATTGCAGCCGGTCTTTTTTTGCAACCGGGGACCCGTGTGACGTCACGTGTGACATAGGTTGGTAATTTGTTCATATAAAGTAGCCTATCATGCTGTTGACTATAAAGAAGGACTGTGATCAGCATGACGGCAAATCTGTGCCAAAAAGAACCGCGGGCACTGGTGATGTTTACGCGCACAGTGAACTATACAAATAACAAACTAGAAAAGTAAAGTTCGTAGACAAACTTTATGGTGTCTAGAGAAAGCCTAGATTGAAAATTTGAAGCAGTTTTAAAGTTTAAATAATTGAAGTAGTTTTCAAGAAGTTTGAAGCAGTTGGCATAGAAAACTACATATAGGTTCTAGTATGGATTAGCATGTTTCTTGCTAGGTGGTTGCTAGGGTGTTCTAAGTGGTTGATGAGGTGTTGCTAGGCGGTGTTCTGAGTGGTGGCTAAGGTGTTGCTAGGCGGTTGCTATGGCGTTTTAGGAGGTTGCTAAGACGTTGCTAGGGTGTTCTAGGTTGTTGCTAATGTGTTACCAGGTGGTTGCTAGGGTGTTCTGAGTGGTTGCTATGGCATTGCTAGGCGGTTGCTAAGGTGTTCTGATTGGTTGACAGGTGGTTGCTAAGGTGTTGCTAGGCAGTTGCTAAGGTGTTCTAGGTCATTGCTAAGGTGTTGCTAAGTGGTTGCTAGGGTGCTCTGAGTGGTTGCTGAGGTGTTGCTAGGGTGTTCTAAGTGGTTGCTGAGGTGTTGCTAGGCGGTGTTCTGAGTGGTTGCTAAGGTGTTGCTAGGTGTTTGCTATGGTGTTCTAGGTAGTTGCTAAGGCGTTGATAGGGTTTTATAGGTGGTTGCTAAGGTGTTGCTAGGTGGTTGTTAGGATGTTCTGAGTTGTTCCTAAGGCATTGCTAGGTGGTTGCTAAGTGTTGATTGGTTGTTAGGTGGTTGCCAAGGTGTTGCTAGGCAGTTGCTAAGGTGTTCTACGTTGTTGCTAATGTGTTGTTAGGTGGTTGCTAGGGTGGTCTGAGTGGTTGCTAGGTGGTTGCTAAGGTGTTGCTAGGCAGTTGCTATGGTTTTCTGAGTGGTTGCTAAGGCATTGCTAGACAGATGCTAAGGTGTTTTGAGTGGTTACTAAGGCGGTGCTAGGTTGTTCTAGGTGGTTACTAAAGTGTTGCTAGGATGTAGCTAAGCTGTTCTGAGTGGTTGCTAAGATGTTGCTAGGTAGTTGCTAAGGTGTTCTGAGTGGATGCCAGGCAGTTGCTAACATAAATTACCATGGTTCTAGTATGAAGTAGCATGTTGGTAGCATGTTTCTAGCATAAATTAGCATGTTGTTAGCATGGTTCTAGTATGATTTAGCATGTTGCTAACATGTTTCTAGTATAAACTAGCATGTTGGTAGCCTGGTTCTAGTATTAATTAACATGTTGCTAACATGTTTCTAGTATAAACTACTATCTTGTTAGCATGAATTTAGTGTGAATTAGCATGTTGGAAGTAGGATTAGGATGTTTTTAATATGTTCAATGTAAAGTCAATGGTAGTTTTTTTACAATGGAAGTCTATGGGACAGTTGAATAATAAATGTATGTAGTAAAACAGTTGTTGACTTTCTCAAGCCACCATAATAATAGGCTTTTCATAATAAGGGAATTATTAATTAAATAAGTATTATAAGTATTTTAGTATTTTTGACATTTTTACTTCGTAGATTTGAGTTATTAATTAATACAGTATTGTGATACTTCTTGGTATCGTGATACTTCAGCTAGTATAGTATCGTGGCCTAAATCTATGGTATCATGACAACCCTACAATATATAGATGTAAGGAGTTTGACATCCTATAGACAAATTACCAACCTAATTCACACGTGACGTCACATGGGTCCTGGGTTGCAAAAAGAGACCGGCTGCATTAGCAAACATGTGGTGTTTTGCAGTAGGATGCCAAATTCGAGTCCAAAAATAGAAAACTTAACTTTTACCATACACCACACTGCTTTCAATGCCGACTGCAGACGTCTTTGGCTAAAATTGAGCTGAATGAAGTGACGACCTAATTAGAAATGCTGGACTCTGCAGTTCTCATGTTATATCAGGTAAGTTCAGGCTATGCTGAATCATACACATTACTTGTTTTTGATTGCAGCAATGATTTCGGCAAAACAGTTACATATGGTTAATTAAACTGCAGACACTGAATGCTAAGAATGAAATGTGAAAGTGTAAGTTAGTAAAGTTTGATTTTATATTCACACATTCATTCAGTGACAACTTGTGACACACTCCCTATATTGTTTACCACGGCACTTTGAGTTTAACCTTGGGCCTGTCGTAAGTTCAGGTGTAGTTCACTGTCAGAATGCAGTTTTGCTGTTCATGATCACCCAGGCCTTGTATAACGTTAGCTCCATCTTTTTTTCCTTGTCTTTGGCTCGGCAGATCCTCGGTTTTTAGCACTACATAGTTTTGAATCTGGTAATTAGGGAACATTATCTTGCACATGACCACACAGAACACAATTGTTGGCATCCAAACACTTGTAGGCCTTTAACTTCTCTTGTAAAATCCCTTGGAGCTTCAATGAGATTGTATATTTCGGGCTGGATGCTTGGTCATTTCATCTTATTCAATATCCATTGGGAGGGTGCTATCGCAAATGGACCTGTCAGACGAACGCCGCTCACTTTAACGTTAATTTTGCAGAATCACTGTGCTTATCACTGGGTGACAAGCTGTTATAATACGCTGAAAGCATTATGTAAATAATATATAAAAAATGTAATCAATATATCTAATTTCTAAGACAACAGCATACTCTGTACTGCATCGAATGTCATTCCCTCGCTGTAAATGGTAGCGCTCCCGTTTTTTTTTTCTGCCACCTCCCTGCACGCGCATCCTGAATGTTTACAAACATGGTAATTGGTCTATAGGCAAAGATGATGTGTGGAGTACATTATTGGCATCTATGTGTGTGTGTTAAAGAGTGCATACTGTATGTGTGTGTGTGTGTGTGTGTGTGTGTGTGTGTGTGCGTGCGTGCGTGTGTGTACCTCAGCAGGTGGTATGCCCTCGGGTGGGCGGCACTGCAGCAGCACTTCCTGTTCGAGTGACACTTCCTTCCCCAAAGGTTCCTGCTCAAACGTTTTCCTCAAGACTGTGGAGAATCAGGACAGAGAGAAGCGGCTCATTTACTCGCATTCATTAGTCATACAGAAATACTGCAGGATATGCCAGCACAGTGTTTTTTTTTTTACCTGCAACTTAAGTTTAAAAAAAGTTGGAAAAAAAAATAAATAATAATAATAATAATAATAATAATAATAATAATAATAATAATAA
>CAIGQZ010000427.1:34256837-34290982 GCA_903798205.1 Danio tinwini
TAAGTAATTTACTAATAATACACTACCTGACAAAAGTCTTGTTGTCGATCCCAGTTGTAAGAGCAACAAATAATAACTTGACTTCTAGTTGATCATTTGGAAAAGTGGCAGAAGGTTGATTTTATAGATGAATCATCTGTTGAACTGCATCCCAATCATCACAAATACTGCAGAAGACCTATTGGAACCCAGAAAAACCCTGGTTTAGGGTTACATTCAGTATGGGGCCGTGTGAGAGATCTGCAGAGTTGATGGCAACATCAACAGCCTGAGGTATCAAGACATCTGTGCTGCCTACATAACAAACCACAGGAGAGGGCAAATTCTCCAGCAGGATAGCGCTCCTTCTCATACTTCAGCCTCCACATCAAAGTTTCTGAAAGCAAAGAAGGTCAAGGTGCTCCAGCATTGTCAACTCAGTCACCAGACATGAACATTATTGAGCATGCCTGGGGTAAGACGAAGGAGGAGGCATTGAAGATGAATTCAAAGAATCTTGATAAACTCTGGGAGTCATTGCAGAGATGTATGGATGCAGTCCTCCAAGCTCATGATGGAGTCATACACAATATTCATTCTTTTCCACTGCAGCATGACTTTATATTCTATACTGGACATTATTTCTGTTAAGTGACAAGACTTTTGTCTAGCAAAGTCAGATTATAATTATAAATCAAGACATGATCATATTTTATTTTGGTCAAATACGCGTAATCTGGAGGCCTTTGTCTTTCATATTAGCCACTTCTGATACCAAATGATCAACTAGAAGTCAAGTTATTATTTGTTGTTTCTTAAACTTAGATAGGCCACAAGACTTTTATTATGTATTGTATACATAAAATATTATTAGTTATTTTGCAAGACACTAGTATTCAGCTTAAAGTGCAATAACTAGGTTAATTAGGTTAACTAGGCAAGTTAGGGTAATTAGCAAGGTTATTGTAGTTAACGAAAACGAATGCAAAAACGAAAACTAGACTTGAAAATAATTTTCTTTAACTTAAACTGAAGTTTTTTTTCTAGAACTAACTTAAACTGTATTGTGTACATACAAAACTAACTGAAACTATCTACAGTTATAACAAAAATGTTCTTCGTTTTTATCCTTGTAAATGTATTAAATACATAAGGCTTTTAGAAGTAAATATTTTTACTTCGCGCTGCCAGGTGTTTGACCTGTGCAACAACTCAGAGTCTGTAATCCTGATGCCATTGGCCAAATCAAGCCGGTCCTCCTTTAGTCATCCTCGCTGTTGCCAGCCTGATCTCACGAGAAAACGTAAGTATTTTACGTTTTGTCAGTTTAGCGGTTAATTTGTACAAATTCATACGAGTTCAGTCATATGAAAATGTACGATTTAAAAAAGGAGGTGTGGCACCTAACCCCACCCCTAACCCCACCGTCATCGGGTGATGAGCAAATCGTACTAATTTGTATGAATTAGATTGTACGAATTCATACAAATTAGCCACTAAATAAAAAAGTTACGAATTACCGTGAGATTGCGTTGCTGTTGCTCCCGTGACAAAAACAACAGCTGGACATGACAGCCGCACAGTGACAACATTGAATACAACCCGAGCAGACACTTAAAAAAAGTATTAATTTAACACATTTGTGCCAAAAACATAGGCTTTATTTCTGTATTAGTGATTGTGATCACGAACGAATCGTTCTTTTTAACAAGATCTTTTAAGTGAACTTTAAAAAAAATGTAATTAAATTTAAATAACTGACAAGCATACATGATTTGATGATAACATATGTAACAGTCATACAAAACTTGATGCAGAGCATACATTAAATAAAAAATACTACATTATATATATATATATATATAAATATATGGGGGGATCCATCATATTTTCATTATTAGAGTGTACAGATAATTCAATCTTCATTCAATTTCATTATTAGAGAGGCTTTTATGGCCTTCTTGTTTCTAGTAATTGAGGTTAAAGAATTATAAAATATTTTTAAATCTTTACAAAAAGAATTAATAGTAATAAACATTACTTTTGCCTTGTGTATGTGAAACTTCTTAAGATCAATGATCAACTTTAATGATCAACTTTAAAGCATTATTGATCATAGCCAGTTTTACAATTTAAAAAAAGAATCATGCATTTGTCAAAGTTAATTATTTTGTAAAATGAATCAAAAATCAACCCTGAAACCTGTTTCCAAAAATCCTTAGAAAATTTACAAGTACAAAATAGATGTAAAAGACTTTCAGGCTCAGTGTTATAAAAAGAACATTGTGGTGAGAAATTTTTAAAATTTATCAATAAACATATTGCAGGGAAAGTACCAGTGTAATATTTTAAAATGAATTACTTTTACCTTATTTGGGAGTAAAAACGTAGTACTTGTTGACCAAATATCATCTATAAAAGATAAAGAAAAATATGGTTTCCATTTCAAAATGGCTTTCGGGAAACAACTACTACTTTGAATTAGACATTTTCTGATTTGGAAGTTATTACATTTTTTATCTAAGATTCTGATACCACTAAGTGCAGTTTTTGGAATTTGCTTTAAGACTAAGTCATTAAGTAAGTCATTAAGTAAGATGAATTTTTATTAAGTAACACAGTTTATTAAAGATGCATTTCACAATTAAATTATAATCATTATGCAAAAAAAACAATCCCTGAAGATTAAACTTCTTCTAAGTGAACTGGTTGAACTAGTTCGAACTGAATCATTTGAAATGATTTGCTTCTCCACTGAGCACTTATCCACAAACAATTTTTCTGCTGTGACTGAACCAAACTTGGACAACTGATAACACTGCAGTGCATAAACCGAGCACTTAAATGGGAGGATCTGGCGAAACGTAAGTTTCTTTCATAACAGAAAGTTATAATGGAAATAAGTGAATCATGCTTCAGTTGGGTTGCAAAACTTCATTATTAAAAACTTTTCAGATCATGGTGATGTTTACTGACTGAAATTATCAATGCTGACCACATATTTTGATATGTTGAGTCCTAACATAGGAAGACTGTCAAGAAAGATCAGGATTGTGGAAAAGATCCCAACTTCCCATCACTGCTGTGTATTTTACCTCAGAAGAAGCACACATATTGTACTTAGGCCTTCTATCTTGCGGGCTGTTGTATTTGTATTGGAATTTGAGGATGGGTAGATGATAGTGGTCATGTGTCCTCTGAATACAAGTTTCAAGAATGTTTTTACTATACAATATTTATTCTGATGATTTTGAATCTTGCACCTAACAATAGTCCTTATTTACGAAAAAATAACACTGAAACTAATAAAAACTAAACTAATACTAAGCAACTTCAAAATGTAAAAACTAATAAAAACTAGTAAATCTGCCTCTAAAAACTAATTAAAGTTAACTGAATTTGAAAACAAAAATTCAAATTGAAATAAAAACTAAAACTTAGTGAAGTTTATTTATAAGCTAATTTCGAGAGGATCATGTGCTTATGAATGCTTGCGGCCGGTCTCGCATTATCCAATTTATGATTCACCAATCAGATGATTCCTAAGCCACTACAAACACCCTAAGTTCCATATAACAGCCATCTTCGTTTTGAAGAATCTCTCCTTCGACCCCTTTCGTAGATTGGTGGCACGGTGGCCCAGTGATTAGCACTTTTGTTTAGTCCTTTCCAGTAACACTGGTTCTAGTCCTTACCTGTTACGATTACCAGTGATCCAGCCAGAGCAGATCACTAGTAAACACCTAGGACTACAAATCTGCCATATAATGAACTACATCTCCACACATGCACTCCACTCTCACACACATATTACTCATCTCCACTGATTGCACACACACCACCGGAAGCTTGTCAATGACTGATTACACACAGTACATAAGCAGCACACACACTCACTCCAGGGCGGAGTCTTGTTATCTGTTTCCAGTTACAATTCTAAGGGTTTCCTTTGTTTTGTGTTTGCCATGTTTTTGACCCTCGCCTTGATTGTCTGTTTCTCCCTGTCTGCTGCCAGCCTTGTGACGATCTGCCTGCTATATTGACTGCGACTCTGGATTGCCCTCATTCATCTGTTTGCTCCTGTGTTGATCATTGCTTGCCTGACCATCCTTTTAATAAATCCTGCATTTGGATCTGCATCCTGTTGTCAGTATCACTCCTTGGTTACATTACCAAGCCAGCCAATGTTTCTGTGCTGAGTTTACACGTTCTCCCCGTGCTCACGTGGGTTTCTTCCAGGTTCCCCGGTTTCCTCCCATCGTTTAAAAACATGCAACTTAAGTTTATTGACTAATCTAAATCAGCAGCATAGACATGCTCCTAGTAAGTAGTCATGCCTTAAGAGCAATCACTATCTGTTCATTAGCTACTACAGCAGGGGAGTTCTCGAGATCTACCTGAGCTCAAACTTCTCTCTCGCCTTGCAAACGGGAGGGAGCCCCAGGCTCGAGGATCTTATGAGCTCAGGGCTTTCTCCCGGGACAGCATGCCAAACAAGCTTTATAATCAATCATCAGCTAAGTGTGAACTCTTGAATGATAAAACTATTATACCCTTGGTAATTAGGCAAGTCATTAGCTATGTTTCCATCCACCTGTTTTGATGCACATTTTAGATATGTGCATAAAAAATGGTTGATGGAAATGCCATGATGCGCATAAATTTTGAAAATTCGCATAAAAAACATATGTGCATAACTGAGTGGGATAAACTTTTTATCCAATAAGAAAAGATGCGCTCAAACTACGATGAAACTTTTACCGCACAAATTCCAGTGTGCGCATTAAAAAAGGTCAAGTGATTTTGTTATAAGAGATCATGTGATGACAAAAATGTGTGTGAATGGACAAACCAGCAGGCTGAGCACATTATAAACCATCTGAAATGTTGTTTTGGTCATTCTAAAACGCCTTACCATTTAAGTATTAGTGTTATTATGTTATTAATGACATCCAGAATCAAGAGCGTCTGTGCTCCGCGTCTGACACCTTCAAACGCCACTGCGTGTTCACTGTATGTCAGGATTGCCTTCCAAGGTGCAAGTCATTTATTAAATGAAGAAAAGATTGACGCAGCTTCTCCTACTGGAGTAAATTCAGTTTTTATTGTTGATATTTGGCGCCAGTTAATCATGAAGTTACGATTTTGTTTGCTTCGACTCGTTGGATGGAAACGCTGCTTTATTTGCTCGTCTTTTATGTGATAATCCAGTTTTGCGCATAAAGTTCATTCGCATTTTTGGATGGAAACATAGCTGGTGTATAACGATGGTTTGTTCTGTAGACAATTGAAAACAAAATATTGCTTAAAACGGCTAATAATTTTGACCTTAAAAAAATAAAACTGCTTTTATTTTTGCCAAAATAAAACGAATAAGACTTTCTCCAGAAGAAAAAATATTATAGGAAATACTGTGAAAAATTCCTTGCTCTGTTAAACGTTCATTCATTCATTCATTCATTTTCTTTTCGGCTTAGTCACCACAGCAGAATGAACCGCCAACTTATCCAGCATATGTTTTTGCAACCCATTTCTGAGAAACATCCAGAGCACCCGGAGGAACATGCAAACTCCACACAAAAACGCCAACTGACCCAGTCGAGGCTCGAACCAGAGACCTTCTTGCTGTGAGGTTAACTTGCTACCCACTGTGCCACCATGCAACCCCTGTTAAACATCATTTGGGATTTTTTTTTTAAAAAAAGAAAAAAAAAATCACCTGAGAATTTTGAATATTCATTCATTTTCCTTTGGCTTAGTGCCTTATTTATCAGGGGTTGCCACAGCAGAATGAACTACCAACTATTCCAGCATATCTTTTATGCAGCAGATGCCCTTCCAGTACTGGGAAACACCCATACACTCTCATTCACACACTGTCATACGCTATGGCCAGTTTAGTTCATTCATTCATTCATTCATTTATTTTCTTTTTGGCTTAGTGCCTGTTACAAACCCCTGATGTATGTCTAGGGGAACGTGGGGTTTGACATTTAATGACAATAAAATAAATTTATATTAACAGTGAATGAAGTGCAAAAGACAACCAAAGTAAATACCAAAATTTGTGACTTTATTTACAATACCCAAAAGTTAACAAAAACAAAGAATTAATAAAGAATGTAAGGCAAAAATATATATTTACAATGTGTACAAAACAACAAACAAGAGAGCTGGCAGAAGGGACGTGGGCGGCGCTAAAGAAATGAAAAGAACAAAACCCAAACTATATCTAACTCCCCAGAAGCATCTAACTAACTAAATATATGAAATCAAAATGATACTTGAAGAGTCTTCCGAGTCCTAACTACCTACTCTATCTTTGCAAAAAAAAAATACAAGGGGTGGCGCTCGCCCCTATCCTAATGTACTAACACAAGAGTCCTACGTGTTGCAAAATGTATGTCACGTGACCTTCTTACCTGTCCGCTTTGTCCAAGCCTTGTAAACAACTTATATGAGAAATGGAATGAGATAAATTACGGACGGATAACGTGCACACAGAAACGAGCAACAACAAAACACAGTCAGATAGGGTATTCTTTGACGCAACACAACAACAGCAACCAGAGTGACAAGAGAATAAAGGAAAAGGGAAGGGCCGGTGAGGGGTCTGGCGCGCGCTTTTATGACTGGTGGTCTTTGCTTATTGGATGTGACGTAAGAGTGACGTAACTGGGAATGACCAATGAACCGCACCTGAGAATAATGTAAGCAGATATGGGAGAAGAGAGAAAAAAACACAACAGGGCACAAATAACACCAATACATAACAGTGCCTTTATTAATCCAAGGTCGCCACAGCGGAATGAACCGGCAACTTATCCAGCACATGTTTTACGCAGCGCTAACATGCAAACTCCACACAGAAACGCCAACTGACCCAGCCGAGGCTCGAACCAGTGACCTTCTTGCTGTGAGGCGACAGCACTACCTACTGCGCCACTGCATCGCCCCAATTTAGTTCATTTATTAATGTATTAATATTTTGCTCTTAAAAATGTTGTATTTATATACTTATTAAATGGCTAGTTATGTTATTTTTCATGATTTACTTTCACAGTAAATTTGGACTATAACCCATAGGCCCACACAAAATCTGCGTGCGCAAAAATATGCAGATTACTGCAGATTTTTTGCCCATAATTGGGTCTATTGATTTACATGTGTAAATGTGTGTACATTTATATTTATGCAGCTTTTAAATTAATTTCAGTAATATTATTGACTAATATGAAAGTGTTCACTTGATTTATTTTGATTTGTCTTTTAGTAGATCTATTATACAAGGGTATTGCTCTGTTTACCAAATAAGTAGATCTATTTGGGTTTGCATTGTAAACATTAAATAAAAGTTAAAAAGCTATTTTTTTATTCATATACTGTATTATGTTTTAGTTATGATACTTCCAAAATTAATCCTCATATATCCGCAGATTTAAAAAAAAATTCTCTACAGAAATAGCAAAAAATATCTGTATATTTTGTCTGGTCCTACCCATGGCACATTCTTTGCAAAACTTCTATAATGCCTCTATATTTCTGGAAGCAAATTGTAAATTCATCCTGATAACTTGATAACTAAAAAAAATTTTTTTTCAGATTTTTGAGCAATAATGTTAAAATATGCATGCATTTGTGAGAGTCAGATGACTATTCTGTCGATGTGTACATGTTACTAAAAAAATCAGCCACTGTGCATTTGCTGATTGCTGAGAAAAAGGATGACACATTTGACACCTGTCAATTTCGCTCAGCGTATGGAGGCATAAAGTTACAGTAGATGAATTTATGACAGATGAGGCCTTCCTCTTGTCTGTGTAAATCACAATGTTCGACTTGACAGCATGCTGGGATTTTTATATACATATTTATGCAGCAGTTGGTTCTGGCTCTGGAATCTGATTGGCTGAGGGGCCTCGCGACCGCCATGGGAATCGCTTCACAGTTCGTCTCATTGCCTTCAGCATTTCTCTCAGTAGGTGTCACGATGGAGGGACAAAATCACTATTATTTTACTATGAAAGTCTAACTGGGGTTGGAGTGTATGACAATATACTGTACAGCTATGGATAAAATTAAGAGGCCACCCTCAGTTTCTCTGGATTTTTACAATTTATAGTTATAAATATATATATATATATATATATACATATCTATATATATATATATATATATATATATCAATATATATATATATATGCTGCTTGTTCAAACCACTTATTTAAAATAAGCTGAGCACAAATTTTGAGACTTTTTTTTTTAACAACTTTTGTTTTATGTTCAATCTACTTAAAGGTGCAGTAGGTGATTGTCTCCAGAAACATGTTTTGCTGTGCTGGTTGAAAGTCTCTTCACATTCCAATAGCAATGATTAAAGTAAATGATCTAAATGTATCTGTATGTCAATTTATATACTGGGTAAGGCATAAGACAAAAAAAGTTTATCCAATTAAATATTGTCGGGCCGATAATTCCTATAATTCTCCCAGCAGGCACATCATAAGACATTAATATTAGGTTAGATTTAGGTCATGACGTCAGGTGTCTAGCCAGCGTCTGAGCACAACGTTATTTTGATTTTCAATAACGACGTCAAATTACATTTATATTTGATTGATTTTAGGTTGTGTTGGAAAGTGACCAAAATCCAATAGTGGTAACGTCTAGGCATGGGTGGGTATAAAATTCTGACGGTATCATAACCTTGGATAAAAATATCACAGATTCACAGTATCACGGTATTGCGATTACTACTCTAAAATAATTCAATTCAATTCATCTTTATTTGTATAGCGCTTATACAATGTAGATTGTGTCAAAGCAGCTTCACATAGAGGATTATAGTGAATTGAAACAGTGTCAGTTCAGTTTTCAGTGTTTAAGTTCAGTTCAGTTTAGCTCAGTTCAGTGTGGTTTAATAATCACTACTGAGAGACCAAACACTAAATGAGCAATACCATCGATGCGCAGCTCTACAGATCCCGAAAAATAAATAAGTTCTTTTCAAAATGTCTGGGTAAAAACAAAAACGTTTTTCCCCTTTGAACACAATATATTTTATTTTGTGAAAGATTTAAAATATTTTGGAGCAGTAAACATGTCAGGCTAAAAAATTTAAATGAATGATGTACTTCTGCTGTCTTCATTTGTTTCAAAAACACAGATTTCTTTACAGTTTAAAACGGCATCTTTTTCTGCTGGAGATACTGTTGTCCTAAAAAAAAAAAATAACATTACACATACCTTAGGAACGGTATTACAGAACATTTTGGCGGTTTTAAAACCTTGACTTTTGCAAACCGCGGTATACCTTGAAAACAGTTATCGTCCCATGCCTAGTAACATTCAAACAACGTCAAGGTGTAGCATGATCAGACATTGATATTTGGTTAATTAGGTTGGTTTTTAAGAGTTCACACTTAGCTGATGATTTATTATAAGCTTGTTTGGCATGCTGTCCCGGAAGAGAGCCCTGAGCCCATGAGATCCTCGAGCCCGGGGCTCTCTCCCGTTGCAAGGCGAGAGGGGAGATTGAGCTCAGGTAGATCTCGAGAACTCCCCTATTGTGGTGATTGAAGAGCAGATAGTAATTCTCTTTAATGATATAGGTACAATATATTGAGCATATCTATAGTGTTGGTTAATCAATAACTTAGGTTGCATGTTTTTAACCGGTGGGAGGAAACCGGAGGACCCGGGGGAAACCCACGTGAACACGGGGAGAACTTGCAAACTCCGCACAGAAATGCCCGCTGGTTGGTAAAGCCTAGAACCATTGACATTCTTGCTGTGAGGCAACAGCACTAAGTGCTGGGCCACCGTGTCACCCGTCTAGAAAGAGGAGGAGAAGGGGTGGATGGGGGGATTCTTCAAAGCGAAGATAGCAGTGATATGAAACCCAGGGTATGTATAGTAGCTTAGGGATCATCTGATAGGTGCGTAGTGAATTGGATAATGTGGGTCCAGCTGCTAGCAATCAAAAGCACGTGATCCTCTCGAAATTAGTTTATAAATAAACTTCACTTAGGCATGGCAAGGCAAAGCAAGTTTATTTACATAGCACATTTTATGCACAGTGGCAATTCAAAGTGCTTTACATAAACAGGAATAAAAGAAACAAGTGTATAAGAAAATATAAACAAAGGTTTAGGTTGCACGTTGGACATTGACTACATGTTTACATGTACACCAATAATTCGATTTTAATGCAATTAAGACAATACTCTGATTAAGAGTCTACCATGTAAACAGTGACTTTTGATTAATTTAATCAGATTAAGGTCATAATTGAACTAAAGAGAAATCAAATTAAGTCATGTGGAGTATGCTGATTTTAGTCGCATTACTGAAGAGCAGCACAGACATGTAAACACCGCAATCAAACTATTACTGTCATGTAGGACTTTAAGCCGCTTTTTGCGACAGGGTAGTCCACCCACCCACACACACACACACACACAGACCCACTCACACGCACGGCTGATTGACAATCTGCACCTCCCAAGTCAGTGCAGTGCTTGTTCCCATTCAGCATGTGGTATGAACTTCCATTAAAACAACTCTTCCAGCAGTTTATAGTTGCATCCAATATCTGGTTTGTCACATTGGGCTTGCATGAAATGTTCGTGAATGAAAGTGAAAGTGCCAAACTGCAGTTAAAGTCGACAAATTAAAAATGAAACACCCAAATTTACATGAAACTCCGGAGGAAATGCAGATAAAACGGTGACGCTATGATGTTAATCAAATTATGTGCTATAACATGTAAAACACGATCATGAAAGTAACACTCAAAAAGCAACTCATGTAAACACCTTAGTCTTATTATTCTCTTAATTAGATTAAAGCAAATAATTTGATTACAGATGTCCATGTAAACATAGTCATTGATGTCGGCCTGATGTTGGGTTCTGACATTAACCCGATTGTCATTTCCAAACAAAATCCAACGTCCCCTCGACATTGAGGCACATTGAGGTACAATACAGTTTGTTTGTTTTACAATCACTATGACAGTTTTTTCAATACATTTAACAAGTTTCCTAAACTCTTAACGCACCAACCCACCTAAAACACACAATTGGCAAAACTGTTAATTTTATGCTTAAAATCAACAACAAAACACAGCAAACATGTTTCAAAATCCAATAATTATTCCAAACACTACCACAAGTTCTCTTCCAACAGGAACATTTAGTCAATCATAACAGATTCATAAAAAACACTATCATCAGCTGAAATGACAGAAACGGCTTTATTTTATGAGTCAGGTCTGCCCTTATATTTAAAGCCTCTCTACATGTAACCCACGATGTGACAATGCCAACAGGGGTGCGGATCCAAATGCAGGTTTATTTAGCGGAATGGTCAGGCAAGCAATGATCAGCACAGGAGCAAACAGATGTATAAGGGCAGTCCAGAGACATAGTTTGGGATGGCTGACACAGTGTCGAGATCCTGAAGCGCAAGTGTTTCGAAACACTGCACCGAAGCATAATCCGAAACACCCAGGTCACGTGACTAATGTGTTTAGAACACCTGGTCACGTGACTAATGTGTTTAGAAACACCTGGTCACGTGACTAAAGCGATTCAAAGCATCGATCAATTCAGAAGCGTTTCGAGACCTGACAAATCTGTATTTGACTAAAAGGCTCAAAACATATTTCTGTTTTAAATGGCCTAGTGGCCACGTTGTTAATTACTGTGCTTCAATTGACTTTTAGGCTCGAATCCCATCTTGTACAAATACTCCGAAATCATGATTTTATGTATTTTAATCATGTTACTGTTTTATGGTGGTCTAGATAGGATAAAGCTGCGGATACGCCATCAATTTAGCATCATTTTTGTAACACTGTAAAACAATAATTAATATTTTTACAGTACTGTGATGGTTGGGTTTAGGTTTTGGGTAGACATTAATAACATACAATTAATGGGAAATTTTATAAATAACATAAATAATTCTTGTTACTTCTGGCCACAACCGTGTCTGATCTAGCAACAACCCTGTTTTATGACCAAAACAAGACATATTTATTCACAAAGTGTTTATTCGGATGTCAGACCAATATTGAAACAAAACAAAACAAGAATAGAGCAATTCAAACTGATATTAAAGCATTTCAAAATAGCTGTACCAACCTGGATTTGAACCCACTATCCCCGCATGGTAGTCAAGAACCCTAACCGCTCCACTAAATTACTTAAATTTAATTTACATTTCAATCCTACAAAGTCAGGTTTAATACCTCAATTTGCTCAACGGTTCTTTGCTGAAACTATTCCAGTGCAATACATAAAAAAATGACCACTAGGTGTCACCGTAGAGTGGGGTTTCAATACGTTTCAAAGCTTCAACACATTTGCTTTGCTTTGCCCACCACTAGTCGTAGTCGAAATAACAGGCAGATGATCACAAGGCAGGCAGAAGACAGGAGTAAAGCAAGAAAACAAGACAAAGGTCAAAAACACGGCAAAGCAAGACAAAGGTAACGCGTTGTAATGTCACAGATAACAAGACTTAGCAACATTGTGTGTGTTTGAGCTGTACTTATAGTCCAAGTAATCAGTATGTGAGCAGCTTCAGCTGTGTGAGTCTAATCAATGGTGACTTGGAGCAGGTGAGTGTGTGTGTTGCATGACTGGGATCTGTAGTCCATAAACCGGCAGATTTGTAGTTCATCTGAATGTGAGTGTGTTTACCAGCGATCTCTGGTTGTAGATCGCTGGTGATCGTGACTACATTTGTGTGTTGTTGGGTTTAGTAAATGCATGCATTTTGTATCTTTTGCTAGAGAAATTCAAAACAAGAAATGAACGACCATATTAGAGTAGCTTTATAAAATGTACAGTTGATGTAAAAAATAAAATAAAATGCAGACACAGAATCGCTGCAGTACAGACTTTATTTGCAAAAGGACATTACTGCAAGATATACACAGACAAAGCACTGCAATTATAATTAAACAAAGTAATCTTCTGCATTTAGCCACATGTTCTCATCCACATCACACCTCATATCTTTTCTGGCAAGGCATCATGGGAAGAATTCTCTTGTTGTTCCTTTTCCACACAGGATCAGCCCAAAGAGTCCTCTTTTAGAACATTTGATCAAGTGATTGGAAAAACCTGAGTGTGGTTCCTAGATGGGAATCTGCTGTGATTTACAGTATGTATTTATATAACTGCAATAAGCTGTTTCTCATTAGCAATGGGACAAAATACAGGGAATATATTTGTGTTTCAATTCACAATATGAACAGCTGTTCACTTTGACTCTAGCCTATGGAAGTTATATTTAGAACATGATGTTATCTTTTCTGACATGCAGTGTGAACGCATTTGTAAATTTGACTGTAGCATCACATTGTTTTGGTCTTGGTTGAGCTTGTGTGTAAAAGAAGCATTTGAAATTGATGTTAACTAGATGCATTTTGTATCAAAGCAACAAGAAATGTGTTAATTGTATAGCCTACAAAGACGGATGCTGTGCTAACCGTGTTGAGTTTAGGAAACTTGTTAAATGTATTGAAATAACTGTCATAGCAATTGTAAAAAAACTGTAATATGATGTCATGCTGATGTCCTGTGCCTGCAGGGCTGATAAGTAGCCCAAACTGTCTGTCAACAAATGTAGATTTGTACATCTGTGCATCTGCTCACGTTCACATGCACACGAGAAAGAGACAGCAGTAAAAAAATGCTGAATCAAAACATTTTAAATTCCTGGATCAATATTGAAGTTACTTTTGCACGCTGGAGGAAGTACGACATCATGGCTGAAGGATTTCTGTTAGACAGGTAATGTTCTGTTTTAAAACTATTTTAGTCACGCAAAGCTGATGTAGATTGTGTTGTTACAAATGGGTTATATGCACAGATGTGATGTATATACACATGTGATTTTTCAGGTTTTTTTATTTTTAATAAATTTGCAGATGCACTGTATACATACATACATACATACATACATACATACATACATACATACATATATATATATATATATATATATATATATAGTAGGGGTGTGAACCTACACTGGTCTCACGGTTTGGTTCGGTTATGATTATCATGCCATCGATTCGGTTCAATTCCATATCTCAGTGCATCAACGATGCTTTCCATACATAGTTAGATTTTTTTCTTTACAACACAATAAAAAAATTATATTAAAATCTATAAATTATTTATATTTATATATTATTTGTATTACAATTTTGTCCTTTAATACAAGCAGTAAGATATATGAACTGTACCTTTAATTTTACCTGCTCAAAAAAAAAAACACTCTTTGTGAATGTTTTAGACGAAACTCCAATACATGCACAGAAGACAGCATGAGCATTCATAAAAAATAAACTCATGTAAATATTATCCCGCTTCCTTTTTGAGCGCTGGCAAGTTCTTACACCCCTATGATTGGTCATTGTCTTCACCCGCTAAATAGAAAGGGCTGCGATTGGCTTTAGAAACAAAAGTGCCCCATGAGTGATGCGGGAAAAACAGCCGCGGGTCAGTCTATAGTCTACAGTCCCCATCTGCATCGCGGTGCACCGAAGAAACGATTAATTTTGACACCCCTAATATATACACACAGGATACACCTGGATATACACATAGGATACACATGGACACATTAAACATATCGGGAATTTCACAAGAAAAACAATGGTGTGCTTGGTTTTAATGTAACGTTATTCTTTTATGAGTTATTTACAAGTTTCTGACCACTTATAAAATGTGTTCAGTGTGCTGCCCATTGTGTTGGATTGTCAATGCAACCCTCTTCTCCCACGCTTCACACACTGATAGCAACACTGCAGGAGAAATGCCAGCACAGGCTTCCAGTATCCGTAGTTTCAGGTGCTGCACATCTTGTAACTTCACACCATAGACAATTGCCTTCAGATGACCCCAAAGATAAAAGTCTAGAGGGTCAGATCGGGGGACCTTGGGGGCCATTCAGCTGGCCCACGACAACCAATCCACTTTTCAGGAAACTGTTCATCTAGGAATGCTCGGACCTGACACCCATAATGTGGTGGTGCACCATCTTGCTGGAAAAACTCAAGGAACGTGCCAGCTTCAGTGCATAAAAAGAAAAACACATCACCATGTAGCGATTTCAAATATCCAGTGGCCTTGAGGTTTCCGTTGATAAAGAATGGCCCCACTAACTTTGTTGTCTATGGTGTGGTGTAAATAACTCATGAAAGAATAAAGTTAAAACGTAAAAAAATTATGTTATGTTAAAACCAAGCACACCATTGTTTTTCCTCTGAAATTCCCAATACGTTTGATGTGTCAAATGACCCTCTTCCTATTAAAAAAACAAAAGTTGGATCCAAGATGGCCGACTTTAAAATGACCTCCATGGTCACCACCCATCTTGAAAAGTTTGCCCCCTC
Organism: Danio tinwini; assembly: GCA_903798205.1. NCBI lineage: Eukaryota > Metazoa > Chordata > Actinopteri > Cypriniformes > Danionidae > Danio > Danio tinwini. The sequence goes on from CAIGQZ010000427.1 coordinate 34,272,235, forward strand.
ACATATACTAATGTGCCACAAACCAGACATTAATACCACCAACCATTCCCATTTTATTAAGGTGTATCCATATAAATGGCCCATTCTGTATATACACGCACACACAGGCATACATATATTTGATAATATTTGTTTATATTTAGATATAAAATATATGTTTATATGATACTTATATATATATATATATATATATATATATATATATATATTTAAATATCTATGTTAACAAAATCGTTTTGTATAGTTGTGTTATATAATGCACACATTCATTCATTTTCTTTTCGGCTTAGTCCCTTTATTAATCTGGGGTCGCCACAGCGAATTGAACCGCCAACTTATCCAGCACGTTTTTACGCAGCGGATGCCCTTCCAGCTGCAACCCATCACAGGGAAACACCCATAGACACTCATTCACACTCATACACTATGGCCAATTTAGCCTACCCAATTTACCTGTACTGTATGTTTTTGGACTGTGGGGGAAACTGGAGCACCCGGAGGAAACCCACGCAAACGCAAGGAGAACATGCAAACTCCACACAGAAACGCCAACTGACCCAGCCGAGGCTCGAACCAGTGGCCTTCTTGCTGTGAAGCGACAGCACTACCTACTGCGCCACTGCGTCGCCCACAATGCACACATATACTGTCAAAACAAACTTTTATTTTGGATGTGATATATCACGATTATAATTTTTAACATTACTTGTCAAAAATGATGTTGAATAATTTTAAATGCAATCACTAACAGATCAGAACACCTTAACTATTGCTAAAATGAGTTAAAACCCAAACAATACATAAATTAATAATAAATTACATCCCAGGCTTATTCTGAAAACGTAGTCCCGTGGACGTTTCTGGAGACCGCGAAATGGTATGTATTTTTACAGTTTTTGTTTTCGCGAATCTGCGAGAGGCCGCTGTGTGGACTTTTTCACATCTCAAATTTCTTGCGTGAGTGCCGTTCACGCCCGCTGCTCGCGTAAACCCACAAAAGGCCGCTGTCAACTAATTGTCTGTCTGACTGTCTGACTTAATGGCCAGCCGACCAATCGACTGACTGTCCCACCCTCCTCCTTCCCTAAACCCAACCAATTTTATTGATTGACCCGCCCGCACACTTACTTCCCTAAACCCAACCAACGGTTTACAAAAGCCATCTAAAAAAAGAAAAGCACTCGTCTGATTTTTACTACGTTTTTGGATTTTACTGCATTCTCACCCTGTTATTTACTTGTTCATTTTTTTTTTGGATTCTGTTTTTGTCTTACCTGATTTCTGGAACCGCTCTCGACTCGAACCCCATCGTCGTCGTCGCAGTCAAGTCCTTTCTGCGTCTCAAGTAACATGACGAGCTAACAGGACAAACTGGTTGCGGCGGGAAAACCCTCCACATGGAGGTGAGCGGTCAGCTGGTGAGCGCAAAAAGGAACAGCGTCATACCGCCCTGTAGCTTTCGTTTAAAGAAAATAAATGAAGCCATACGTACCTCCGGCTACATAATTTGCGGTCTCCAGAAAGGTCCACGGGACAACGTTTTCAGAATAAGCCTAGGTTGATAAATAAATTTTTGGCGGCATGGTGGCTCAATGAAAAGACAAATAATACAATAAATTATTACACAAAAGGGTGGCTTAGTGGTTAGCACTGTCTCCTCACAGCAAGGTCACTGGTTTGAGTCTCGGCTGGGTCTCCGGGTGCTCCCGTTTCCCCCACAGTCCAAACACATGCGCTATAAGTGAATTGGATGAACTAAATTGGCCGTAGTGTATGTGTGTATACAGTATGTGTGTGTGTGTGTGTGCGTGCGTGTGAATGTGAAAGTGTATATGTGTTTTCCAGTACTGGGTTGTGGCTGGAAGGGCATCCGCTGTGTAAAATATATGCTGGAATAGTTGGCAGTTCATTCCGCTGTGGCGACCCCTGATAAATAAGGTACTAAGTCGAAGGAAAATGAATAAATGAAGTGAACTTTAGTGTGTATTAGTGTGTGATGTGATACCTAATTAATCCCATTGTCTTGCATATCATTCTACATAATTCAATGTAAAAGGTTTCTAAAATAATCATTAACGGACTTTGAACTGTTTAAGTGCAATAATACACTCATACCAACTATAATTGGCTCTATATCAGCACTGTGATGAGAGGCATATTGCAGAGCTACAAGTGTGACATTCCTCATATATAATCAGAATGTTCGTTACATAATATATTATATACAAGCTCCTATAATATAATATGCCATATATATATATATATATATAATACATTTTCTTTTCGCAGAAGCAAGGACTCTCAGTCTTTCCAGTCATTTTTTTTCTCTCTCTCTCTTCCTCTTTCTAAAAGATTGAGTGTCGTATAGAAACCCCAGCTGAACTCGGACTCAAATGAATAAGTCCTACATTTTTCCATTAATATTAGAGACTGAGAACATCCGCTGATACTCCTGTCTGCTTCAGCAAACACAACACAGCCAGCCACTTTCAAATCATCACATCTAAAAAATAAATGCAATACTGTTTTTACTTTTTAGTCAACATTTAGTCAGGGTTTCATGCACATCATTTTAGGTTCTTATTTTTTATTTTATTTTTTGCAGATTTTCAATCAACATGGTTTAATGGTGTAATGAGCCGGTAAACAACGGAGTTAAGGATTCAAATGGAACTATATTTGATAAATGTCCGGCAGGCAAAGGTCAAAACAGGGACAGACAGGAGCATGTAGGTAATCCAAAGCGTAGTCAAAGTTACAGGCAAATGGTCAGGACAAGCATGAAGTAAACAACGTGAAGAATGAAACAAACAAAGGTCAACATAGGCTAAACGAGGCACGGAAAACACTTAGAATTGCTCACTTACAGCTAACATGACTTAGCTATGGTGTGTTTGTGTGTGTGTGTGTGCTGTTTTTATGGTCCATTTGATTAGTCCATCATGAGCTTCCAGCTGCATGTGTGTAATCAGGGGGAATCAGAATCTGGTGTGTGTGAAGTGCATGACGGGAGATGTAGTTTATTAAAGTGTTATGTGTGTAGTTCTCCAGCAATCAGCAAACACTCGATCGCTGGTGATGGTGACAATTGGACTGCTTTTGTTACTGTACTGTAGCTTCTAGACTTTTTTTATTATTATTTTTTATTAATGACCATTTAATCATTTTCATTTAGAAAAAAAAAACAAAATTGCCGTTTTAGATTATAATTTTATTTAATTCACTAATTATTATTATTATATTATTATTTATTTATTATTAAGTGAATAATATTTTTATCATTTTAAATGTTATTATTTATTCATTTTTATTAAGATATTATTATCTATTAGTAGATTAATGTGTTATTTAAATATTTAATAATTTTTAGGTTTTTATGATAATTTCTTTGCAGACTTTTGATCAATGTGGATTAACAGGCTGCTTTTGTTACTGTACTGTACCTTCTTTAATGTTATTTTTTATTGATTACAATTTAATTTTTTATTAATTATTTCATTAAGCATTGTTTGTGGTGTTAGATTTTGTATTATTAATTAATTTATTATTTGTTACTGTTTATTATTATATTATTATTCAATTAATGTATTATTTTATTTAATGACTATAATTTTAGATTTTTTAAAATATTTTTGCTGATTTTTGATGTGTGTTTTAACTGGCTGCTTTTGTTACTGTACTGTAGCTTCTATAGCATTTTTTTTTTTATAAATGACATTTTTTTCATTAATTATTTTTTTGAAATGAGTAATTTTTTTGCAGTTTTAGATTTTCTAAAAATATTATTTAACTTTTTAAAAATAAAATGTACTAATGCATTAATGTATTATTTAATTGAATTATTTAATAATTGTATTTATTTGTTTTTATTTCCATTTATTTTTAATAAATTCTTTTTTTTCATTTTCAAGTATTTTTTTGCAGTAAAAAAAAATTAAAAATAGTGTTTAGCAATACTTTTTAACTGATTACATTTTTATAAAAATGTATTATTAAATTAATATATTATTTACTTTATTAATAGTTTTTTCAACAGGCCGCTTTTTTACTGTACTGAATCTACTATAACAGCATTTTTTTTTTTATTACAATTTTTTTATCATTTCTTTTTTATTATTATTTAATTAATTATTTATTATTGTTTATTATAATATTATTTGTTATAAAATTAATGTATTATTTATTTTAATGACTTTATTATTTCAGTTTTTGTTATATTTTTGCTGTTGTTTGGTCTATGTGGTTTAACAGGCTGCTTTTGTTACTGTACTGTAGCTTCTATATCATTTATTATTTAATTTTTTATTGATTACAATTAACACAATTACAAATAATTAATCTTTTAATCATTTAAATAAGTAATGTTTTGCAGTTTTAGACTTTTTATTATTATTTAATTCATTATTGTTTATTATAATATTATTAATAATTATTAAATTAATGTATTATTTAATTTAATGACTTTATATTTATATTTTTGCTGATTTTGGATCAGTGTGGGTCAACAGGCTGCTATACTTAACCTTCTATAATGTTATTTTTTATTAATTACATTACAAAATTGTATTAATTATTTTTTTATAATTTAAATAAGTAATGTTTTGCCGTTTTAGATTTTTTATTATTATTTAATTCATTATTTATTGTTTTATATTACTATATTATTATTAATTATTCAATTAATGTATTATTTAATAAAATAATTTTAAAAAAAGTACATATTTTTGTTGATTTTTGATCTATGTAGTTTAACAGGCTACTTTTGTTACTGTACTGTAGCTTCTATATCATTTTTTTTAATTATTTATTAATTACCACTTTATTTCTTATAAACTAATATATTATTCATTTAAATAAGTAATATTTTGCCATTTTAGACACCGTGTCAATGTAAAAAAATATCTTGCAGCGCTGCTCCTCACTGTCAGTTCCATAGCAGTGTACCAATCAGAAGAGCTCGAAGACAGAGCAACTATTTCAAGCTTCTGTTTATAGTAAAAAACTGGCATGACAACAGTTATATTTACCATTATATCATGGCAGACGAGGCACCCATTGTGGCTGTGTCCAGAATATCCTGAGTTATATAATGATCTTTAAGTGCTTATCATAACACATTGTTTTCATATTGCTAATTAGACTGTTACTGTCATTATTACATAACATTCATAATATCACATCACATGGAGCTCTCGATTCCTGACACGGTTATTAGAACTATTATATTTAGAAATATTTAGAAATCTTCCTTCTATTAAACAGAAATTGTGGGAAAAATATACAGGAGGTCTAATAATTTTGACTTCAACTGTATTGTGCCTTTAAAAACAGACAAATTGTGTGGTTCTCTCTGTGAGCAGAGTCTGAGGGCAGCGGTGTGTGTGAAAGTGGTCTGTGACAGACTTTTGATGATGATGAAGAAGCATTTCCGCCCTGACTTCCCCTCCTGTCAGTGCTGCATTTGTGTATGCGGTAACATGTCCTCAATCCAGAGCAGAAAGAGCGTCCCTGGAGTGGATGCTGGCAACTAAACATCACACACACATACACACACAGTTCCACACGAATGGACACACTGCGCTGCGACACAATAACAAGCATGACTGGGATTCACCAAGAGAGAGTGAGAAAGAGAGAGAGAGACAGAAATGAGAACAGAACTCCAGGTTTTCCAGCGCCATTGCTGATCAAAGCCGTGAGCTCTGGAAAAGAAACCCCCTATTGAGTTTCTGTCAATCACACTCTTCAACTTACACACTCGGAGAAACATAGCGCACTAATAAGGCCTGCAGCACCTTGATAAATCCATCACTGTGTCGACATGACACACACACACTCACTAAAGCTGAAATCAACCTTTAAAGGGATCACACTGGGTTTGGGGGGAAAAAGGACAGTTTAAATCCAAGATATCCACTTCTTCGTTGTTCAGTTGGAGGTGAAAAGAAGTTCAAATACTTGTGTTGTGATATCTTGCTAGTAGGCTGCAGGATGATAAAACTGATTTGATATGTGAATATACCCAGCAGGCACAGGACGTCAACATGACATCAGATTGACATTGTACTTCAGTGTCATGGGGACATTGCATTTTGGATGGAAATGAGAATCAGGTTGACGTTGGAGCCCAACGTCAGACAGACGTCAGTGTCCAGCGTCGGACAGATGTTGAATTATGGTCACTTTTCAACGCAACCTAAACCCATACCTGACAAATAAATGTCAGTATTTGACATCAATATGACGTTGGTTTAAGATGTTGGCTCCACATTGAATTTTGGCCACTTTCCAACACAACCTAAGATCAACCAAGAACGAAAGGAAGTTCGACTCACATTAACCGTCAGTAAATACGTTCATATCTACTGTTTGGCACCATCTTGAAACTGAAATATGCACAAGTTAATCTATACTTCATTCAGCTGTTTTTGTTTGTGTCAACTTTGTGTTTTTTGACAGTTTGGCGCCATCTTGTGACTGAATAATGCGCAGGTTAGTGTATACTCCAATCAGCTGTTTTCGTACCCAATGTCAGAGTGACGTCAGTGTCCAGCGTCGGACAGATGTTGGATTTTGGTCACTTTTCAACGCAACCTAAAATCAACCAAATATCAATGTTTGATGATGTTACAGCTTGACGTTGTGTGGACATTACCAATATGACGTCTATCAGACATTGGATTTTGGTTGCCAACCTGACGAATAAATGTCAGTGTTTATCGTCAATATGACGTTGGTTTAAGATGTTGGCTCGACATTGGATTTTGGCCACTTTCCAACACAACCTAAAACCACCAAGAACAAAAGGAAGTTCGATTCACATTGACCGTCAGTAAATACGTTCATATCTATTGTTTGGCATATTCTTGAAACTGAAATATGCACAAGTTAATCTTTTTTGTGTTACAGCCTTATTCTAAAATGGTATAAATTAATTTAATTCCTCAAAATTCTACACACAATACCCCATAATGACAAAGTGAAAAAAGAGTTTTTGAAATTGTTACAAAATTTATTATTGAAGTAAACAAAAAAATATATAAATAGGCTACCTCTAATATAGAGTAAGCAGAATAAACAATTCTCTTTAGTGCAGCCATCTTAAGAAAGTAAACTCAAATTAAATAAATAACTGCAGTGTAGACTAGTGAAAGATAAACAGGCTTGTCCTCTCTAAAGACATTTGGAATATTCAATTAAGTTTTAGGTTATTCTTCAAAAACAGGTGAGAGGCTTGATCTCTGTGCAGACACTGACATAGTAATGCTCATTTTTAATTATCTAAGTTTTCATTTAGATAGATAGGTTTCCGTTTAAATTAATGATAAAATTTACATATAATGTGTTTGTAAAGTGTTTTTTACATGACATATTCACCAGTAAAATACATTGCAGTTTTGTCTGAAACTAATGTTACGGTTGTAGCCGTATATTAGTTGTATTTTTGCCTCCCATTCTCTCTCTCTCTCTCTCTCTCTCTCTCTCTCTCTCTCTCTCTCTCTCTCTCTCCCTCCATGCCTTTCATTTCTGTAGGTCCGCCTTCGCGGCAGCTGATTGGTCAGGAGACCGATCTATCATCATTGGGCGACGTGGCGCGGGAATATAAAAATGACGTCAGGAAAAGCGAAGGAGAGCGTTTCTTCCTTTGATCTCGTTTTTCGTGTATTTTGCTAACATGATTATGATTTTCATTGTTTTTGCTAAACTTTCGTTTGGGCAAAATTATTTAGCATTACTTTTGCCCACTTTGAGATATTTTGTGATTTTTGTATATTTTTATTTTGATTGATTTGTTTGTTGCTTTTTGGCTCAGCTCTTTTCCGTCATATTGAGCTATAGGTACCTCCTCAAGTTCACTCTTTTCTCAGAGTAAGGTGCATAGGGAAGATGTCTTACGACTTCCATTTTGCAAACACGTAGAAAATGTATTGTTAAAGACACCAGGAAAGAGGTAAACGTCATCTTTGTATTTATTTTATTCTACAGTTCAGAATAGAGAAGAATATGGCGCACGGCACTGAAAACCTTTCTTTTCTTTTCATCAGTTTCTAGCGAAGTAAGGGGGTTCTCATGAGTTATAATTGTTTTGTTCTATTTCTTACTTTTATTTGGCTTCACTATTGTCCCTTTATTCGAGTTACGAGCAACGCTGCTGAAGTGTGATTTAGTGCATTTATGTAGTGAGCATGTCTTCATTTATTAGATTGGCTAGGAATATTTATGAATGTCTCGAAAAGAGCTGCATTAATGCGTCCTGAAGTAAAGCGAAACAGTCCTAAATTCCAGCAAGATAAAGTCATTGTATGTTGTATGCAGAACCATAGACCTTTATCTATAAAAAAAAGTATAATTATGGAAACTGTGTTCATCCTAGTTATTTGTCGTGTTTGCTGGCCTCAGGCATCACGCACCTGTCAGTCAGTCAGCATATCACCTTAAAAGGTTAAACAAATAACGCACAGCACTAGTAGGATTACAGAAAAGTTTGCGCTGTTATAATTCACTTACTTTTTTATACGGTTTGGTGCGATTATATCCTGCTATTTAAAAAAAAAAACGACTGAATGCTTTGATTGAGAAGCTGTAATGTAGCCATGGCGGGAAGAATTTTGGTGTGGCGCCCCGCCAAGGAAGAAAGAATGTAGGGGAAACATTGTGATATGACATGAACTTGGAAAATACTAACTTTAGAATATAATATTTAGAACAAAAGCGCATTATTATTACTAATACAATTTAATCAAATGTGATAAAATGAAGATGTGCTTAAATTTGGTTCAGTTAGTTAGATACAGGTGACGTCAACCTCAACAATGGGCAGCAGGGGGCGTGAGAGGATCGTGGTACGTCACAAGAGTTTCGCGATACGTATTGTGGTTGGTGTATCGCAATATTTTGGTTCGGTTTGTAGTATTTTTACACCCCTACCTGATACATCCTTTTTATTTACAATCTCCTCACTGCTGTTATTCTGACCTGAAGTGGCGATGACGTGCCAATCAAGCGTGCCAAATAGATGTGCATTTGTAATCCAATTACATTCCCTTTAGACAGCAAACCTTGATCAACACCCAAGCTAAAATATCATGCAGAAAAACATCTATACCACACTAAACTCTTATATTACTCTCAATAGAGCTAGAGAAATCCAGTTTCCACGATACGACCCCTTTAGAACCAGGTCAAGTGTTTCAGATTTCACTTATACCACCAGAAACACACGTACTGAGGTCAGCAGCACAAACCAACACAGGCGGTGTCCTGATAAAAAAATCTCACAATTTGATGTTAAACTCTACCGCTGTCGGTCCATTCATCATCTCTGCAGGCCACTTTCCCAATTCTGTCAGCGGGTTCAAGACTCAGGTTATCGTCGTCATCATGAGTTTGCTATATACAGGATATGGGTCAAGCGAGAGTGAAGCACAAAATAAACCCGGTGAGCTTTGATGGAGAGAGTGCCGAAGCTTTTCTGAATTGCGAAGGCTTAGAGAAGTCGGGCTCCAGTGGCCTTGCAGAATTGGAGAAGGTTTTCTCGGAGCTTCTCCCGCTGCTGAGAAATGGAGGTTACACTTCAGAGACACTACAGGGATTTAAGGACAAGCTCGATAACCTCTGATAACTTGTAAAAGTCCCACTTCTGAGATCTGAGTTACCTTGAAGGAGAGAGGTTAAAAGTGCACACTACAAAGTGCATGTGTGTGTGCATCCGAAGAAACTTTGTCTCTGGCTTTAATGGTGGATGAAATCCCAGTTCAGTTGTGGAGAAAACTCTCAAACAACTATCCAGAAAAAAAAGCATTTCTCCTCTTTCATTTGCCTTCAGATTCTCTAAAAGGAAAGAAAAAAAACAATGGAGAGGATCCAAAATCCTCCCAGATCTCTCAAAAGCATCGGTTTTTCTTCTCTCTGATACATGATCGGCATTACAAACAAGCATAAATGATTAATTGCCAACCAACACATTGATAAATTATGGATGGCTTATTTAATTTTTCATGAATGATTTATTGGCCCTGTAGATGTCTGCGAAGTCTGACTCGCACCTGTTTAGTCACGCTCTAAATAATTCACAAATGTCTATTTTCATTCGCTAATCTTATTTTATTTCATTTTATGCTCGCCCATGTTACGCAACAGACGTTGAGAGACATATTAGTATTTGATATGCAATCAGTCGTACCAGTGAGTATTGGGTTTTGGCAGTTTTGCGGCCTTCAGGAGTCTTATAAAAACTGTGTTCCAAATCGACTAGCTGGATTGAAATAAAATAATTTGTATTATTAATTTAATTATCTGAAATGTTTATAGACATTAGAAGGATGATGTGAGACTGAAGACTGGCATAATGATGCTGAACATTTAGCTGTGAGTCACAAATATATCACAGGTTTAAAGATACTAAATTATAATTTCTAAATTATAATAAATAACTGTTATGAAGTATTTTCAGTTTTTAGCCAAGTGGAGATAGGGCTGCATGATTTATTGGAGGCAATTTTCATGCACATTTTGTCAGGAAAGCCGGCTCTATAATCAACAGTAGCTGAAGGCAATTTTCATGTGCATTTTGTCAGTAAAGCCGGCCCTGTAATTTAGCAGTAATTGAAGGCAATTGTCATGCACATTTTGTCAGTAAAGCCAGCTCTGTAATCAGCAGTAATTGAAGGCAGTTCTGTCAGCTTTGTGTTTTTGACTGTTTGGTGACATTGTGAGACTAAATAATTGGCAGGTTAGTGTATACTACATCAGCTGTTTTCATCTCTGTCAGCTTTGTGTTTTTGACTATTTGGCGACATCTTGATACTGAATAATGTGCAGGTTAGTGTATACTCCATCAGCTGTTTTCATTTCTATCAGCTTTGTGTTTTTGACTGTTTGGTGACATCGTGAGACTAAATAATCATCAGATTAGTGTATACTCCATTAGCTGTTTTCGTTTCTGTCAGCTTCGTGTTTTTGACTGTTTGGCGATATCTTGATACTAAATAATGTGCAGGTTAGTGTATACTCCATTCAGCAGTCAGCTTTGCATTTATTAAAAAAAATTATAAACTATTATGGTGTTTTGTGTCTAAATTTTATGTTTTGTGGCAAGTTTCCGTGTAGTAAATGAGATAAAGTACATCCAGGATGGTTGGTTTTTCAGAATTAAACCCAACAGGCTTATTGGCAGCCAGACGTGAAGCAGAGTTACAAAAATACGTGTAAATACTATAATATGTAGACAGTAGAATACACTTTACTAGTGCGTTTCAAAAACACTGTAGCAGTTGCTATAGCATTTTTTTCATGTGGGTACACAAGGCAACCTTGTTTGTTTTTCTACATCAAGTCACAGATGCAGTTGTAACAGCTTAGCTTACACTGAGCCCAGAACATCCCTTTAAAGTGAGCGAGATGAGAAGAAACTTTGACTGTGAGCGTCTGCTGTCAACAAACACTGGCTGGAGCCTCACATCAGCATCAGACACACAGATGAAAACAGATGAGAAGCCTCTGCTCTTTTAGCGCAGTGTTAACGCATGTCCTCTGTAAGAGCGAGTGCCACCAGGGAGCAAAAATCAAAAGAACAATAATACAGTGTGTGCACGAGACTGATAGATCCGGTGCAATGCATGTGATGATGATATCCCGTAAGACACTCGACACACACCGGAATGAACACTTTCATGTGTTTAAATACATCCACACGTGTTGCCACACCAGAAAACTAAGAGTATTCTCAGAACTCTGGAATGTTCTGGCATAGTTTTCTATAAGGAGTGATATGTAGAATACAGAAAGCCTTGTTATTAGCAGTGAACTCAAAATGCAAGCTTTTTGGGTGTTAGCATTAATATGTTAGATTTAAAGAATACATTTACTTCCAGAATTAATATCTCATGGTAATTTACTCACCCCCTTGTCATCTAAGGTGTATCTTTAGTTGAAAAGAAATGTTTTGTCTGCTTTAAAATGCTTTGGAACTTTTAAAAATATTTTTTTGGGCTTTATTACAACAGTATATATTGTATACATAGTACATATTGACATTCATTTAGTCATTCATTTTCCTTCGGCTTAGTCCCTGATTTGTCAGGGGTCACAACAGCGGAATGAACCGCCAGGTATCCCAGCATAAGTTTTTCGCAGCGGATGCCCTTCCAGCTGCAACCCAGCACCATGCTGTGAAACTTATATATTGACATGCAATAGTACTGTATATATTGACAGTAGCCCCTTTCACACATACAGACCTTTCTGGAAAATTTCCAGTAAATTCGTTCCAACAATTTTTCAGAAAGAGAAGTTTTAACATTACTGGTAATTTGCCGGAATGCTGCGCTGTGTAAACGCAGAAGGAAGATTGCCAGAAAGAGCATGTTCACGTTTAGAACGCGCTGACTTGAGACGCCTACTTTAGCTAATCAAATCACTCAGACGCACTCACATCGTGCGGTTTATGAAAGTAAAAGCCTTTGAATATTTTTCCAGACACATTTAGCTGCTAGATGTTAGTCAGATAATGTTTCTATGTTCCTTCTTAATGCCAACTGTGTAAATAATTATCAATAAAATGCTTATGATAAATTGCTGTTTGTTTACCTTCAAGCTCTGCTTGATGCGTGTACACGTGAAGGAGCCGGTGAGCACCAGCACCAGCACCAGCACACACATATTATGAACATCTCGACATGTAAAAGTGTTCCTCTCCATGTTTTCATATAAGCTGTTCACAATAGTTTTCCATCCACAGAATGTGTAATGTAGTCAAGTATGTAAACACTTAGCTGCGGTTTGTGTTTCTGCTTTTGGATGTCTCACAAAGCAGCTGCATGAATGCTAAAGCTTTAAATAAAAGTCAAACCATCAACAAAAGCCAGACCACTTCTATGTTTAGAAATACAAGCGCCGCCGTTTAAGTCATTTCTGGTTAATGATGTCAGAATTTACCTGTATTTTGGAATGGATGTGTGAATGGTCTATTCTGGAAAATTTACGAAACGTCCATGCCTGTGTAAACACCTTTTTTATAAATTTACCAGTAAAGTCGTTCCTAACATTCTAGATATTTACCGGTAACACTCTGTGAAAATGGCTAGTATGTGATCTTGGAGATAGAGGAAGGGGAAGAGTTTGGGAAAGGTCCATAATTTGGGTAGCGAACTCGGGACACCCGCAGTGCAGTTGCCTGCACTGACAACTAGGTTATCAGCATGAACTACTGCACAGTAGGGGATTGTCAAAACTATCGAGTTTGGTGCCAATCCATACAAAAAAAAATTTCAAAACGTCCATTTCCCGCCAACAATAGAGCGATGTTGGGCATGTGCTTAAACACCACTGATTGGCCGTTGTGTTCACGTGCAACAGAAATGACTGTGATTGGACGTTGGATTGCATGTGAACACAATGGCCAATCAGCGATATTTAAGTATACTCTTAAACGTTAGCAGAAAATAGATTTTTCTGATTTGTTCTGATTTGTTCCATTCTACATGTTCACATACGTAAACCCAACAAGAGACAGCATGTGAAACACATCAAACCAACTAGCCAAACCGACAGACATATGAAGCCCAACATCTGACTGTCAGCTTTGTGTCTCAGCCTTTACAGCTCCTCTGATTGGCTATCAAAATACAATACATTACCTGCGTTCATACATAATCATTCAATAATTTATTTTATTTTCGGCTTAGTCGCTTTATTAATCCGGGGCTGCCACAGCGGAATGAACCGGCAACTTATCCAGCATTTGTTTCACGCAGTGGATGCCCTTCCAGCCAAAACCCATCTCGAGGAAACATCAATGCACACTCATACACTACGGATAATTTAAGCATACCCAATTTACCTGTACCGCATGTCTTTGGACTGTGGGGGAAACCGGAGCACCCGGAGGAAACCCACGCGATCGCAGGGAGAACATGCAAACTCCACACAGAAACGCCAACTGACCCAGCTGAGGCTCGAACCAGCGACCTTCTTGCTGTGAGGCGACAGCACTACCTACTGCGCCACTGCGTCACCCATACATAATCATTTTAATAATAATTCGTATAACATATCTTTTGTTTACATTGCACTGAAAGCCACGCACAACTCTCACCACTACGGCGTGAGATGTTTTCTACTCAGTGCATCTAGAAACGTTTCACTTGTGCACGCATATTGGCATATATATATATATATATACACACGAGTTCGGTGCCAATCCACACAAACAATTGTAGAAACGTCCATTTCTCGCTAACAATTGAGCAATGTTGGGCATGTGCTTAAACACCACTGATTGGCCGTTGTGTTCGCGTCTCAGCCTTTACAGCTCCTCTAATTGGCTATCAACCTTTTCACATGCATAGTATAAACAATCCACTAAGAATAAAACTATTTGCGAGCCTAGTAAATTATGTTTTACAAATCATTTGATATGATCTAGACTGTCCAGAGACCAGCTCTGCAAAGGAGGATGCTTTGGAAGACAACTAATTTGCTCAACGTTATGACTCTCCGTTATGGAAAGTGTGAAAGAATATAATAGTTTTCACTAAGGACTTCAAATTCGAGCAGGTTGAGTAGGAAAATCCCCTAAATGTCTTATGTTCCTGTTGAAGTGTTGTGTATATAAATGTTTAGTTGTGCTAAATCAATAGTGTACATTTAATTTATTTGCGTTTAATACTGATATGCACTATACTTCATTTGTACAGCTTTAAAAGCAATTTTTTCAATATTTCACTTTTTTTCACCCTCACATTTCAGATTTTCAAATAGTCATATCTCAGCTAATAATATCCTAACAAGACATACATCATCTGAAGTCACAAGTAATACAGTTTCCACTGATGTATAAATCTTAATAAAAAAAGACACTTATGAATGGTTTTGGGCGTATTGGTGGCGCAGTGGGTAGCACGATTGCCTCACAGCAAGAAGGTCGCTGGTTCGAGCCCCGGCTGGCTCAGTTGGCATTTCTGTGTGGAAGTTTGCATGTTCTCCCCATGTTGGCGTGGGTTTCCTCCGGGTGCTCCGGTTTCCCCAACAGTTCAAAGACATGCACTATAGGTGAATTAAATACGCTAAATTGGTCATAGTGAATAAGAGTGTGTGTGAAACTGTGTATGGGTGTTTCCCAGTATTGGGTTGCGGCTGGAAGGGCATCCGTTGCGTAAAAAAATATGCTGGATAAGTTGGCGGTTCATTCCGCTGTGATGACCCCTGATTAATAAAGGGACTAAGCCAAAAAGAAAATGATTGAACGAATGGTTTTGTGGTCACATATAAACATTTTAATGCATAAAATAATGGTCATAAGAGTGAGGGAAGGAACCCCAAAAGACTGGGATTGAGCTAATATATTCACATCTCTATGGCGAGAGCACAAGGGGAAATGCATTACACATGCATATATTGTAAGCAGTCAGCATACAGTAAACTAGGACATTCAAAATGAAGTCTCTTTATGCTGCTGTAGAAATTACATAACGCATCGTAAAAAGCTGTGCATTTCACGTCACTTTAGAGGACCTATCGCTGAACTGCGGCCAACAGCTCCAGTCTGCACATGTAAAAGTCACTTTGTTAAATTGGAAAGTTTAACATCACGTGCTGTGGAGAGATCAACTTCCTATAATACATGAGTTAAATTATTGAAAAGCAGACTGCGATTAACAGATATACAGTTGAAGTCAAAATTTATCGCCCTCCTGTGGTTTTTTTCTTTATCAAATATTTGCTAAATGATGTTTAACAGAGCAAGGAATTTTTCACAGTGTTTTCTTCAATATTTTTTTCTTCTGGAGAAAGTCTTATTTGTTTTATTTCAGCTCGAATAAAAGCAGTTCTTAATTTTTTAAATCATTTTAAGGTCAATATTATTAGCCCCCTTAAGAAATATTTGTTTTTAATTGTCTACATCAGTGTTCCCCAACTCCTACGCTGTGGACGGGTACCGGTCCATGGATCAGTTTGTATCAGGCCGCATAAGAAATCATTAATTATTTCTGTTTTATTTATTATCCGAATGTCTGAATGATTACATATTTTATTTTGATAAATGATGTATTCCAGGGCTATTCAATTACTTTGTCATGGGGGCCAGTTTATGAAAAGCATCCCAAATGAGGGGCCGAAGAGATATAACTTGCAATATGAGTGATGACACCACAGCATATAAGAGCCCATATGCTGTATTTTTGCTCTTTAAGACACCCACACTGTTTTTTTTACATTAAAATGTTAATATATTGTATTTTGAAACTACATAACATCACTGCATTGTACAATGTGGCTTTTTTTACAAACATCCAAATGTTGTATTTCAAAGCAGAACAAAATCAGTGTATTGCTTAAGTAGGCTTCTTCTACATTCATACACATTCATATGTTATGTTTGAAACTGCATTACAATTATGGATGCAACAATTATAGTTTTGGTTGTACGATTATATAGTCTGAAGAATAATCATGGTTTCATGGTTATCACATCTACTGTAAATTTAAGCTTTATATTAGGTATTTAAATGAACAGTTGTTATCATCTGCGTTCATACATAATCATTTTAATAATAATTCGGTGAACATATCTTTTGTTTATATTGCACTGAAAAACCACGCACAACTCTCACCACTACGGCGTTAGATGTTTTCTACTCGGTGCATCTGGAATCGCTCCACTTGCGCACGCATATTGGCATATATTCTAATATTGTAAACAACAAACTTGCACGCAAAAAAGATTTGCTATGTGAACAGCCCGCTGCAATAGTAAATTCAGTGTGTGTGCGTATTAGCCTTGGTGTATAAACTCAGAACTTTAATCTAGCGCACAGGTGGCATAACTTTGTTTATTTGAAGCAATTTTCTTCCGTGCAACAGAAACACAGCATTGAGAAGCCTTTAAGCTTAAGTATCCAAATGTTTTTGGCTGCTCGCACCACTCATTCGCTTAATGTCAGGTGACTCATGCTCTGCGCAGCCTTCAACTGCAGCTCGTGCTGTATTAAACAGACGCACATCACTTCATAACTATATCGGCCAGTTTTAGACTGAATTATATTTAATTTTGATGTCTTGGTCACACTATTTGGAGGCCGGAACAAATTGCCTTACGGGCCAAGTTCGGCCCGCAGGCCGCCATTTGAATAGCCCTGATGTATTCTCTCGGTTACATCTCGGTCACAAAATGAGTAAGAAACAGATGTCTTTGAAACAATTCTTTGCGAAGGGAAAAAGGCCCAGTGAAGGACCCACAAACTGCCAAGGAATTGATCCACAACCAATTTGTCAACAAATCAGAGGAATTCAATATGGCTGTGAAAGAAAAAGATCAACAGCTGGAGATAGCAAATGACGGCCATTCACATATCGTGTCTTTTCCGCATGCAAGTTTGTTATTTCCAATGAAGGCGCGTGCAACGCACCATCCAAGCAATTATACCTAGCACAGAACCCCCAAACACTGCAGTGCTTTTTCATTTTCTCTATAAATAAAACTTGTATCAGAGTAGCAGCAATGTTTTGTCAGCTTTTCATCCTCTAAGAAAACAGTTGATGGTCTACTATCTACATACACCCACCCCCGAGCTGCTGTAAAATTGTCAAGTGTTGACCAGTCCGTGGTGATAAAAAGGTCAGGGACCCCTGGTCTACAGAACAAACCATCGTTATGCAATAACTTGCCTAATTACCCTAACTTTAAACTAATTAAGCCTTTAAATTGCACTTAAGCTGAATACTAGCATCTTGTAAAATATCTAGTAAAATGTTAGCTCTTCTACAGTTAAACAGATGATTTTTACTGTGCTTTTAATCCATTCAGCCGATCTCTGGGTCTGGCGAGAGCACTTTTAGCTTAGCTTAGCATAGATCATTGAATCAGATTAGACCATTAGCATCTCTCTGAAATATAATAAATAAATAATAAAGCTTGACTCTTTTGTAGTTATATATATATCACCTTAGTGTTCATTCAGTCATTTTCTTTTCAGCTTAATCTTTTTATTCTTCAGGGGTCGCCACAGTGGAATGAACCACCAACTTATCCAACATATGTTTATTTTTTTTTTATAATTTGGATCGGCAAAGGACCTTGAGCCGGGAATCGAACTCGGGTCGCCGCAAGCACCTAGGTGCTATGTGTCGACGCTAAAACCACTTGGCTATTGGCGCCGACACCAACATATGTTTTATGCAGTGGATGCCCTTCCAGCTGCAACCCAGTACTGGGAAACACACATACACACTAATTCACACAGATACACTACGGCCATTTTAGTTTCTTCAATTCACCTATAGCATATGTGTTTGGACTGTAGGGGAAACCGGAGCACCAGGTAACCCACGCCAACATGGGAAGAACATGCAAACTCCACACAGAAATGCAAGAACCCAGCCCAGCGACATTGCTAACCACTGAGCCACCGTGTCACCCCCCCCATCATATTATAGTTTTAACTAAATATGTTAAATATACACATATATTAAACAACTAGGTGAAAAACACACCCAATACACATACATAGCATAACATAAACGCACACACTCTATCAGTGAGTCTGGCCTGTGTTGTGATGTGTGTGAAAGCTGAAGTGATTCTTTATGTGTAACTCAGCAGCTGTGAAGCCGACACTATGAGATCCCACAGCGACAGAGACAGAGAGACGACACACACACACGTGAGCGTGATGAACGACTCCAGCCCAGAGTCCAGCTGCCAACACACACACACACACACACACACACACACACACACACACACACA
>CAIGQZ010000427.1:34290992-34305124 GCA_903798205.1 Danio tinwini
ACACACACACACACACACACACACACACACACACACACACACACAAAGAATAGCAGGAGATCTTCTGTGTTAATGGGGCCAGACTCTCTTCATCTGTCTGACACACACATGCACACTTAGATCTCTGCTCAGTTTGGCCTAAACTAGCACTATGGCCTATGCAGACATGCAGTGACATCATTTACACAGCCTCACATCTTTCTGAACTTATTTATGCAATCAAATGTTGAAAGATTTGTAACTGAGCAGCTCTTATCTTCAATATTCTGCTCTTAATCAAACCATTTATTGCAAAGCAACAATGTCTCACAAACCAAAATGTAGATGGACATTCTTTTGGCATGATAAAAAAAATGTGATTTTATTTGTACAAAAACACTCAATAGGGTATATGCGGAAGTATGAGGAAGGACTTTCAGGCCCAGTCCCAATTCTATTTTTGTACCCCTACCCCTCCCCTTGGTCTTTAAAACCAAGGGTGAAGGGGAAGGGCTTTAACATTTACCCCTAAAAATTGGAACAGCTCTACAGCACCTGCACACGTCATCATATGTCATCGCGATCTCTTGCTTCATATGAGATCAGACGATTGCGACTGCTGTAGTTATTACAGTTGTGTTATTTTTTGGTATTTATCTTCAGGAAATCACTAAAGGCATATATTATGTTATCATAACGATCTAATGTGGCGATAAGATCATAACTGTACTGCGCATTTACACAGTGGCCATATTCATCTGTAAACACACAAAAACAACATTAACATTATAGCAGACACTGTAAAACACTCATTCTGAGCCACTCAGACTTTTCTGACAGGGTGTTCGAGTGTCAGAATGTTGTGGGACTGCTGTACATGAGTTATTATTAGGGATTATAGATCGCGAAATTTAGTGGCTTTTTTTTCGTTTTTTTTTTTATTAACATCCTACTTAATAATAACAATAATAATCACCATCATCATCATCATTAATATTATTAATATTATTAATAAAGTAAATATATTTAAAATAAATAGCCTCATTATTTATTTATATGACTTATATATGATATTAGAATAGTGTTAGCTTTTGTAGGTGATTTTATGTTTTAGAATAGAATATGTAATGTTCAACTTCTCAATAATATTAGTAAAGCAAACATAGGCCCTATATGTGCCGTTTACATATATTTCAATTAAAATGGAAAATGAGTGCATGTTTTTACCAAAACTAATATTGGACTTTATTTTAAATGTCTGTTTGTGTAAAACAAAATCATTTGCACAAAGAAATGATGGGGTTGTTCTCTAAAGTAGTTACTCCATCCTGTTTAGAACATCATTATGGGTGTTTTACTTTATAACTAACGTGGTTCAAGTGATGGATCTGCGAAAGAGAAACTACAGGTTTTGGGAAACACTCGTCACTACATTGTTCTTTTCTCAAACGATGTATCGTACTATGATAGTTCAGCCGCGAGTTACGTCATTGTTTGGGAAACGCACCCCTGGTCGGGTCCCATGTGAATGCAGGCCTCTACCACAAACTGAAAAAAAGTCAAAGTTATAGTTCATTCATTCATTCATTCATTCATTTTCTTATCGGCTTAGTCCCTTTATTAACCGCCAACTTATCCAGCATATGGTTTACGCAACAGATGCCCTTCCAGCTGCAACCCATCACTGGGAAACAAAGTTATAGTTACTAAAATCTAAACAAAGCTTTTGATGTTTTACATATCTGCTCTATTACAACATGCCCTAACCACATGCTCCATGTTAAAAGGAATTTTTGTACTATTAAAATTATTTTAGTAAAATAATAAAAATTAAATATTAAACAAATATTTTTGACTTACAATGCTCACTTCATATACTATATTTAATTGGATTCACAGGCACACTTTATTTAAAGGTACAATTATTGCTGTTAATAATCCATTAACTATGACTTCTGCCTCAATAAACACCTATTTTGCTTAGTTATTAAGGTTTAGGTATTGGTTATTATTAGATATGTAGACTAAGGTCATGCAGTATACTGTTGAATTCAGAATTATTAGCCCTTCTGTATATATTTTCCCCCCAATTTCTGTTTAATAGAAAAAAGATTTTAATAACTCATTTCTAATCACTGATTTATTTTATCTTTACCATGATGACAGTACATAATATTTGACTAGAAATTCTTCAAGATACTAATATTGAGCTTAAAGTGACATTTAAAGGCTTACCTAGGTTAATTAGGAAAGTTAGGGTCCTTAGGCAAGTCATTGTATAATGATGGTTTGTTCTGTAGATTATCAAAAAACAAATATTGCTTAAGGGAGCTAATAATATTGATCTTAAACTGGTTTTAAAAAAAATAAAACTGCTTTTATTCTAGCCGAAATAAAACAAATAAGACTTTCTCCAGAAGAACAAATATTATAGGAAATACTGTGAAAAAAATCATTACTCTGTTAAACATTATTTAGGAAATATTTGAAATAAATAAATAAATCAAATCAAATCATTTTAACTCACACAGCCAATATCTTAATAATAGGCAGATAATAAGGTCACTACTTAATAATACTGGTGCTTAAACTCAAGTGTTACCGATTCCTCTCCATTTACCTTTATTTAATAGTAAAAAACGTTGACAAAAACAAATACATCATGCCTTATTCTTTGTCTGAGAGATGTGAATTTGTCTCTTTTGTCTTCTTGTGATCTGATCCAGCAAAATGCATCTTAATACCAGGTTTAAACAGGGCTTTTCAGAACCGTCTGGACCTTCAGCCATTTCTATATGTGTGCGTCACTCAGTAAACAGACTCTGGCCGGTCCCGAGGTCATGCTGTCTGACCCTCATGCTAATAATACCCCCGCTGTTATGCTGAAAATGTAACTCTCATGTAGTTTAGAGCAATTATCATCTCCATAACGTAAACATATCTGCTTACAGTAACTGCAGTGTTATTCAGCATACTGCTTTCAGGTCATATTTCTAAACCTACAGGACCTCTTTTTAGAAGTTTCCAAACAAATGGAGAATTACAATTGGCATGTGTCTGTGTGTCATACTATAATTATTCAACTCTGAAGACTGGACTGACAGTTTTAATTTACTAGAACTTCTATGTTAAGCTGCTTTGACAAAATTTACATTGTAAAAGTGCTGTAGAACTAAAGATGAACTGAATTGAACTATATTTAATCCATATTTTTTTTTATGGAAGTAGCCAGATTCCTTTTTTTTAAATGTAATATGCAAAACGGCAATGCAAAATGTCAAATTTCAAACCATTTCTGTATTTAAATGAGCATTTTCCATGACATATACTCTATGCTAAATGGATTTTGTCCTGAATTTTGCTAAAAACATCACATGGTGTTCATTCAATCATTTTCTTTTCGGCTTAGTCCCTTTAATGATTAGAGGTCGCCACAGTGGAATGAACCGCCAACTTATCCAGCATATGTTTTCCACAGCGGTCGCAGCAGCAACCCACTCGCGAAAAATACACACTTAGGCCCTGTTTACACTAATACGGCCCAATCCCAATTCTATTTTTGTACCACTACCCTTTTCCCTTGGCCCTTCAAACAGAGTGTGAAGGGGAAGGGCTTCAAAATTCACCCCTAGAATTGGGACAGCACTACAGCACCTGCACACGACATCATAAGTCATCGCAATCTCTTGCTTCATATGAGATCAGACGATCGCGACTGCTGTAGTTATTCCAGTTGAGTTATTTTTTGGTATTTATCTTCAGGAAATCACTGAAGGCATAAATTATGTTATCATAACGATATAATGTGGCGATAAAATCGTAACTATACTGTGCATTTACACAGTGGCCATATTTATCTATGTAAACACACGAAAACAACACTAACATTATAGCAGACACTGTAAAAAGCTCACTAGACTTTTCTGACAGGGTGTTCGAGTGTCAGGTTGTGGGACTGCTGTACAGGTGTTATTATTAGGGATTATAGATTGCGAAGTTTAGCGGTTTTTATATTATCGTTTTTTTTTAAGTATGTTGGTAAAACATGAACGCGGTTATGAATATATTAAAACAAATGCTTGTTTGTCGTAAAAATTCATAATAATGACAAAAAATACTAATTTGTGCATCTCCTGACTTGCATGTGCAGCTTTCCAGCCGTTGTAGCTGGTGCATTCTGGGAAATTTTCTTATCCCTTGGTTTCGAGTGTGGTCCAGAAAAATCTCTCTTTCGAGGGGTATCTAGCCATTCCTCTTAGCCCTACGCCTTCAAGCTGAAGAGAATTGGGACACCCCTACCCCTTGACGTGAATGCACAAAACAAGGGGTAGGGGTAAGGGGAAGGGGAAGGGCTAAGAAGTAGAATTGGGATTAGGCATACATCTTAGCTTTAAAATGACATTTTAGAACAAATACGGTCCACGTCCACACTGGCGTTTCATCTAGCATTTCTGAAAAGATCTCCCTCTATACCGCTGAAAATACACATCACGTGACCACACACACACACACACACACACACACACACAAACTGTGCACGCATCTGAGCTCCAGCAGTCAGCGGGTGCTTTGATCACAAAACCCCAGAGAGCATTGCACGTCGGACAGTTTATCAAAGCTGTACCACTGGTTTGCGTCTCACTATAGTTGTTAAACGTGATATTTAATTAACCTTGTCTCGATCTAACAACTCTTTGTTCTTTTGAATCTATCACGTAACGCGTCACAGCGTCAGTACACTGCTTCAGTCTTTCGCTTTCACGCTTGTACTTAGTCATTTTAGCGAAAACCTCAGATACTGTTGGTTGTGCACCATTTTTACCAACCAAGTTTGTCGACGCCATTATAACGACACAGATCACTCTGCCTATTCATGCCAGAGTGTAAAAGTGATTGACAGGTGGTCATTTGTGTGTAACTTATCTTTATTTATGATTTGGTTATGGGCAGGGCTTAATTTGCGCCGGAACAAATTAATCAGGCACCTTATTTTACTGACGCCCCTACTCACTTGACCCCCGCCCCGCACTTCACTTTCTTCCGCGGCTTCCCAACCTTCTTCACTTTCGCTAAAACAAAGACCATGCATGTCAGGTAGTTGAAACGGTAGGCTACAAATAATTAATTCGTTCTGAATTAATTGTTCATAAATAATTAATTCACCACCGCCTCAACATCGCCCAACCCTACTATCTACATACTGCTGTAATTTTAATCCTTTTTATAGGACAAAATTAAATTGGAAACACACTACCCAATTGAATTAAGCAGGAATTATTTACATATTAAAACTAGAATTGAAAATAGCTAATGTAATATATATTTTTATATAATAATATTAATGTATAATTTTTATATAATAATAATAATAATAATAACAATAATAATAATAATAATAATAATAATAATAATACTTTCATCAGTTTCATTTTGCACCAAACTTTGCACATATGGTAAGGGAGATTTTTTCCACTGCTGTTTTGCATAATACATAAAAAATATCTATTTAGCTATTCATATACTTATTCTACATACAGTGGGGGAAATGCGTATTGAACACGTCACCATTTTTCTGAGAAAACATATTTTTACAGGTGCCGTTGACTTGAAATTTTCCCGATAACAACCAATAAAATCTATATATGCAAAGAAAACAAATCTAATTAGTTTACAAATGAACTTATGTGTAATAAAACGAAAGGACACAGTAGAAAACTATTGAACACATGAAGAAAGGGAGGTGTAGAAAGGCAGTGAAAGCTCAGACAGCAGCTGAAATCTCTCAGTAGTTCTTCAGCAACTCTCTGTCCTTCATCAGTTTAAATCAATATCAGCTGCTTCAGTCCAACATCTACATTAGCAGGAGGATGAAGAGGAAACCAGTGTGGACATTTCAGCAAGACAATAATCCAAAACACAGCCAAGGAAACTCTCAAATGCTTTCAGAGAAAGAAAATCAAGCTGTAGAATGGCCTAGCCAATCACCTGACTTCATTCTCCATATGAGAGGCGTCTTTATGCTACCATTTTTTTCATATATGGATTTCATTGGTTGTTATCAACATCTGGTGAACATTTCGAATCAACAGAACCATTAGAATTATGTTTTCTGAGAAAAACGGTGACATGTTCAATACTTATTTCCCTCACTGTATTTATACATTTATTTCATGACAAGTATTAAACAAATGTATAAATATTTGGAAGCATACAAATAGCTCTTATATGACAAGTGTTAAATAAATTCAAAAATATCTAGTAGCATGGGTTGCAGCTAGAAGGGCATTCACTGCGTAAAACATATGCTGGATAAGTTGGCGGTTCATTCCGCTGTGACGACCCCAGATTAATAAAGAGACAAAGCCGTAATGAAAATGAATGAATGAATATCTAGTAGCATATGAATAGCAAAAAATTTTAGCAGCAAAAACAAAAAAGCAATATATGAATAAAACATAAAAGCATCTTCAACGAAAATAAAAGATCACCGATTACAACTTTTCCTCCAACTGAGCTTGATGCAAAAAAATTCTGGCCTTGTCTTCTTTGCAGAGAATGATTAAAATTTGTCCGAACTAAGATTTTATAAGGCAGTTGGAACAACTTTCGCATCGAGAGCGTGCCTAGGGTGTCTTAAAATGTTCTCTAAATAGGCTGAACACTAGTGCCTAGTGTGCAGAGAGTTTCTAAAGAGCAACTTCCACTAATATGACCCAGAAGAAAACGGAGATAAAAACTGGTAAACACCTCGACACCACACTACAGATGAAGTCAAAATGATTCACCCTCCTCTGATTTTTTTTCTTTCTTTTTCAAATATTTCCCAAATGATGTTTAACAGAGTAAGGAATTTCTCACAGTATTTCCTATAATATTTTACTTATAGGTGGGCATAGAATTTTTTTTTTAAATCTAGATTATTCTCACTGTAATCTTGGAATTAATCTAGATTAAAATGGCTCATTTGAATTCTGCCGAAGGCATTCAGAATATGTGTGCTACCCAAATAATGACTAAAAGTAAGTCTTTAAGAACGGGTTTCTCCAGCCAGGTGGCGCATTAGACCAGGGGCTCATCTCCTGTTTCCAAAATGCATCACAAAAGTGCTTGAGAAACTGTTTTACTGTGATAATTGGTGATGAATATTAATGTTCAATAAGATGTACTTGTGTTTACTAACTGTTTATTCAGTTAAACATCAATGTTGAACTGTAGTCCTACATAAGCTCCAAACAGTGATTTTTGATGACCTTAATCCGACTAAAGTCATAACTGAACTAAACAGAAATGGAATTAAGACGTGGAGTATGCAGATATTAGTGGCATTATTGAAGTAAATACCACAATCAAACTATCACAGTCATGTAGGACTTTTCGCCATATAGATTCACACATGCGGCTGTCAGTAAAGGACCACACACACACACACACACACACACACACACACACACACAAATATCGTGAAATGCAAAAGTTTTTTTCTTTTTTTATTCAGCGTGCGTTATTATATTCCATAACACTCACCAGTCCTTACTCCTTATTTGCGTCTAATACCCCAGTTTGTCTCGGGGGCATGAATGAAATGTTCATGAGTGAATGTTAAACTCCCGAACTTCAGTTAAAGTCAACCAAAATTACAGGAAACTCTTACATGAAAGCACTTCACGTAAACACCTTCATTATTTTATTGTCTATTAAGGAAAATAACTAATTACAGATGTCCATTAACAACTGTCTAGCAACACCTAGGCAATGCCTTAGCAACACCACTCAGAACACCCTAGGAACCACCTAGCAACCACACAGAACACCTTGGCAACCGCCTAGCAACACCTTAGCGAACACTATAGCAACCGCCTAATAACATATTAACAACCAGTCATAACACTCTAGCAACCGCCTAGCAACCACTCAGAACACCATAGCAACCATCTAGCAAGACCTTAGCAAGCACTCAGATCACCCTAGCAACGCCTTAGCAACCATTTAAAACCCCCTATCAACCGCCTAGCAAGAAACATGCCAATCCATACTAGAAACATGCTAACCTATATGTACTTATCTATGCCGACTAGGCATGGGCTGGTATAAGATTCTGACGGTATGATAACCTTGGATAAAGATATCACGGTTTCACTGTATTACGGTATTGTGATTACTGCTTTAAAATAAGTTCTTTTTAAATGTCTGGGTAAAAAATATTAACTTTTCCCCCTTTTTTAACACAATATATTTTATTTTGAGAAATATTTCAAATATTTTGGAGCAGGACTCATATCAGGCTTAATAATTCAAATGAATCATGTACTTCTGCTGTCTTCATTTGTTTCAAAAACACAGATTTTTATACAATTTAAAACCGCATCTTTGGATATCTTTTCTGCTGGAGATACTGTTGTCCTAAATGAACATGTAAATAAAAAAAAATGTAAATAAAAAAATCGTACACATATCTTAGGAACGGTATTACTGAAAATGTTGGCGGTTTTAAAAACCTTGACTTTTCTAAACCGCGGTATACCTTGAAAACGGTTATCGTCCCATGCCTAATGCCGACTGTTTCCAACTTCATAAAAATGACTTCAGTTATTTAAACATTTAAACTACTCCAAACTTTCAGACAAGGCTTTCTCAAGCCACCATAAAGTTTGTCTACGAACTTTACTGTTTTAGTTTATGGATTATAATACATTATTCCATTCGTTCATTCATTTCTTTTCGGCTTAGTCCCTTTATTAATCTGGGGTCGCCACAGCGGACTGAACTGCCAACTTATCCAGCAGATGTTTTACACAGCGATTGTCCTTCCAGCTGCAACCCATTACTGGGAAAATCCATTGATTAATAAAAAATAACATGAAAAGTGGGCGACGCAATGGCGCAGTAGGTGGTGCTGTCGCCTCACAGCAAGAAGGTCACTGGTTCGAGCGTCGGCTGGGTCAGTTGGCGTTTCTGTGTGG
Source organism: Danio tinwini (assembly GCA_903798205.1). NCBI lineage: Eukaryota > Metazoa > Chordata > Actinopteri > Cypriniformes > Danionidae > Danio > Danio tinwini. Next base: position 34,299,932 of record CAIGQZ010000427.1, read on the forward strand.
AGTTTGCATGTTCTCCCAGAGTTTGCGTGGGTTTCCTCCGCGTGCTCTGGTTTCCCCCACAATCCAAAGACATACGGTACAGGTCAATTGGGTAGGCTAAATTGTCCGTAGTGTATGAGTGTGGACGAGTGTGTGTGGATGTTTGATGCGTGGGTTTCCTCCGCGTGCTCCGGTTTCCCCCACAGTCCAAAGACATACGGTACAGGTCAATTGGGTAGGCTAAATTGTCCGTAGTGTATGAGTGTGGATAAGTTTGTGGGGATGTTTCCCAGAGATGGGTTGTGACTGGAAGGGCATCCCCTGCGGAAAATCGTGCTGGATAAGTTGGCGGTTCATTCGGCTGTGGCAACCCCAGATTAATAAAGGGACTAAGCCGAAAAGAAAATGAATGAACATGAAAAGTGGCCATGAAATCAATTAAATATAGTATATGAAGTGAGGATTGTCAAAAAATATAAATAGTTTATTATTACTTCAACTGTACAGTAGATAATCTGTAGAACCAGACTGCTGAAAATATTGTATCATGATGACTATGTTTACATGGACATCAGTAATCTAATAATTTGCCGTAATCTGAATAAGACAATAATATGATTAAGGTGTTTACATGAGTTGCTTTTTGAATGATCCTTTTATGATCCTGTTTTACATGTTGTATTTCCTCCGAAGTTTCATGTCATTTTGAGTATTTCATTTTTAATTTGGTGACTTTAACTGCAGTTTGGCACTTTCACTTTCATTCAGGAACATTTCATGCATGCCCCCATGACAAATGAGATATTGGATGCTAGTATGAACTGCTGAAAGAGTGTTATTTTAATGGAGTTTAATTCCGCACGCCGTATGGGAAAAAAACTCTGCATTTCACGATGCAGGTGTCTGCTTATTCACTGAGTCGGTAGGTGCAGAAAATAGTGTCAAACAGCCGTGATAGATTATCCTGTCGCAAAAAGCAGTGAAAATCCTACACAACGGTAATAGTTTGATTGCGATGTTAACATGTCTGTACTGCTCCTCAATAATGCCACTAAATTCGACATACTCCACATGTCCTAATCCAATTTCAGTTTAGTTCGATTATGACTTTAATCAGATTAAATTAAAAATCGCTGTTTACATGGTAGACTCTTAATCAGAGTATTGTCTAATCGTATTAAAATCAGAGTATTGGTGTCCATGTAAACGTACTAAGTGATGAATCTTGTGTACCTGATTTTCTATTACTGCCAGCTCGTCTCTGTAAAGCCACTCAGACACAATCTGCACAACAGAAATAAAGCTAACTTGATATACAGTAGTTTTGTAGACTGATTTTATTGAGGAATGACTCTCACACACACACATACACACACACACACACACACACACACACACACACACACACACACACTAAACTTACCAAACACCGGACAAGATACAATTCATGATCAATTATTTTGAGACCAACGAGAGAGACAAAGCCTCGGGTTGTGCTGCTGTCACTTCACATTTATCAGGGTTTTATTAAGAAGATATTGTGGCCTGTACTTCACAAACACACATTGAGGAAGATCAAATTGTGTCTTCACGTTCAAACCCATTCGTTGTCATGCAAATACGTTGCTTTAGAGCCTCGAGCACAAAAACACAAAACACTTTAAAGTGGTCGTGAAACAGGAGTGGTGACAGACTTCAGTAAGACAGCTTCTCAATTGGAAACAAAAAAAAGTTAGGGGCGGGATTTGGTTTTGTTTGTGAGGAGTTGATTGGACGATTGTGTTTTTTTTTTGGTGGATATTTCTATTGGTGGAACTGTTTTGCTGCGTAATACTTCTAGGAAAGTCCTGTTTTATTTTATTTTATGAACAGACAATTTATTTCAACATAGGCTCATTCTGAAAATGTAGCCCTATATACATTTCTGGAGATCGCAAATTATGTAGCCAGAGGTACGTATGGCTGCATTTTGTCTTTAAAACGAACGCGACAGGGTGGTATGATGACGTTCCTTTTCTCGCTTACCAGCTGACCGCTAACCTCAGTGTGGACGGCTATCCTGCTGTTACCAGTTTGTCCAGTAGCTCGCCATGTACGTAGGTGGAATTGAGATGCATAGAGGAGTTGACCATGATGACGGGGTTTGAATCTGGCGAAGAATGGTTCCAGAAAGCGTGTAAGACAATAACAAAAGCCAAAAAATAAAATAAACACGTAAATAACAGGGTGAGAATGTGGTAAAATCTGAAAATGTGGTAAAAATCAGGCGAGGATTGTTTTTTAAAACTGTCAATAATAATAATAATAATAATTCCTTACATTTACATAGCACTTTTCTGGACACTCAAAAGCGCTTTACACATTTTTGGGGGGATCTCCTCATCCACCATCATTGTGCAGCATCCACCTAGATGACTCAATGGCAGCCATATTGCGCCAGATCGCAGACCACACACCAGCTTACTAACACCACTTCCGGCAGCAACCTAGCTTTCCCATGTGGTCTCCCATTCAGGTACTGACCAGGCTCAGCCTTGGTTAGCTTCAGTGGGTGACCATGTGAGAGTTGCAGAGAGCTAGTTGCCGGCAAAAACTGTCAGTTGGGTTTAGGGAAGTGGGTGGGCGGGTCAATCTGTGTTTTTGAAAACACTATTCGTTGGGTTTAGGGAAGGGGAGGGAGGGTCAGTCGATTGGTTAGTCAGTCAGTCGACAGCGGCCTCTGATGGATTTACGTGTGCTAATGGCACTTGTGAGAGAAATTTGAGATCTCAAAAAGCATACACAGCAACCTCTGGTGGATTACAAAAAACATAGCTCCTGGGATGTATTTGGCGCTCTCCAGAAATGTATACAGCGGTACATTATCAGAATGAGCCTGGGTTTATTTATTTGAAATATTTTGTAATTTTATGATAATAATAACGGCTGCACGGTGGCATCGTGGGTAGCACGTTCGCCTCACAGCAAGAAGGTCGCTGGTTTGAGCCTCGCCTGGGTCAGTTGGCACTTCTGTGTGGAGTTTGCGCGTAATTTTCCTCCAGGTGCTCCGGTTTCCCCCACAGTCCAAAGACATGTGCTATAGGTGAATTGGGTAGGCTAAATTGTCCCTAGTGCATGTGTGTGAATGAATGTGTGTGTATGGATGTTTCCCAGTGATGCTGAAAGGGCATCCACTGCAAAAAACATATACTGGATAAGTTGGCGGTTCATTCCGCTGTGGCAACCCCAGATTAATAAAGGGACTAAGCCGAAAAGAAAATGAATGAATGGATGATAATAATTAATAATAAAAAACACCAATTAGAGAAGAGATAACATGGAAGAGGGAGTGGAAGTTATTTGGATTAAGAATTATGAAGGCAAACTAATTATTATGTCAATTGTTAAATACCGCAGTATAACATAAAAAAGGCAGCACGGTGACTCAGTGGTTAGCACTGTCACCTCACTGCAAGAAGGTTGGATCAGTTGGCATTTCTGTGTGGAGTTTGCATGCTATCCCCTTGTTGGCGTATTTCCCTGTGTTTTCGTGGGTAGTGTATAAGTGTGTGTGTGTGTGCATGTGAGAGTGTATGGGCATCCACTGTGTAAAACACATGCCAGAATAGTTGGCGGTTCATTCCGCTATGGCGACCCCTGATGAATAAAGGGACTAAGTAAAATGAATGAATGAATAAAAATCCACTGAAAAAGATTACATATAATTAAGATAATTAAAACGAACAGACAATATAGCATTTATTTGAAATATTGTGTAACTTTATAAATATATTGTCATTTCTGTGTGGAGTTTGCATGTTCTTCCCATGTTGGCGTGGGTTTCCTCCGGGTGCTCCGGTTTCCCCCACAAGTCCAAAGACATGCGCTATAGGTGAATTGGGTAAGCTAAATTGTCTAAATGTGTGTGAATGAGTGTATATGGATGTCAAATCATATCCATTCAAACTGATTTCTCAAGGATCATGTGACACTGAATATTGGAGTAATGGACATGATGCTGAAAATTCTGAATTAAAAAATATTTGTAAATATTATTTTAAAAAGTCACTTTAAATTGTAATAATATTTTACAACAATTTTTTTATAAATGCAGCTTTGGTGACTAAGACATTTTCCGACTATAAAAAAAAAATTAATAAAATAAAATAAATAAATATAATTATAAATAAATGAAATCTAATTGTTCCATATCTCTGAGCAGTAGTATCTAAAAGCTTCTTTATTAATACTTTTGTACTTTTTGTGTAATATTATTATTCATTTTCTGTATAGACAAAGAATTACGGTAAAGTCTGTAAATGCACAATAAAGTGTAACATTGCTGAGCTCTGGATACAGTCATGCTGGCTGACCTTGAGGCGATGCTTCGTGTGACCCCTACCCAGCATGCTCAGTGACACAGAGAGACAGAGAACTGTTTTCACACACACACACAAACACACACACACACACACACACACACACACACACACACACACGCACGCACGCACACACACAGACACAATTACCGAGACTCTCACACTCAAGGATTAAAGGTGTCATCAGACCCGAGAGACTCAAGTGTGAGAAAACTTAAGAGATTTACACCACTGACACACACAGAAAGGAAGGAAGAAAGGAAGAAAGAAAGAAAGAAAGAAAGAAAGAAAGAAAGAAAGAAAGAAAGCACAAATGCATGAAGGAAAGAAAGATGAAACAAATTAACGAATGACCAAAGGAAGGAAGGTTTCAGACTTCCTTCAGCTTACTGCCTGATTTATCAGGGGTCGCCACAGCGGAATAAAGCGCCAACTACTCTAGTGTAACCTATCCATCCATCTATCCATTTTTCATCCGTTTATCCATCCATCCATTAAATTATTCATTTATCCATCTGTTTATACATCAATCCATCTGTTTATCCATCCATTCATCTGTTTTTCCATCCATTTATCTGTCCATCCATCTGTTTATCCATTCATCTGTACTTTTATCCATCCATCCATCCATCCATTTATCTATTGGTTTATCCATATATCCATCCATTTATCCATCCATCCATACGTTTATCCATTCATTCATCCATTCATCTATCCCTTTATCCATCCATTCATCCATCATCCATCCATCTCTTTATCCATCCATTTATTTATTGATCTATCCATCCATCTGGTTATCTATCCATCCATTTATCCATGCGTTTATCCATTCATCCTTCCATTCATCTATCTGTTT
>CAIGQZ010000427.1:34312556-34324203 GCA_903798205.1 Danio tinwini
TGTGTGTGTGTGTGTGTGTGTGTGTGTGTGTGTGTGTGTGTGTGTGTGTGTGTGTGTGTGTGTGTGTGTGTGAGATAGTAACTCTTGATCATCTGCTGAAAACAAGTTTCATAATAAAATCATATTCTGAATAAATAATAATAAAGAAAAGAACAGAGTAAAAGACAAAGTAACTCGCTACTTCACACATTAGATCTCTAACTGTACATCCCTCATTCCTCCTCAGCAGCGAGACGTCAACTTCTAAATCTTAGAAAATAAAACCTATGAATATATTAGAACGTTTCCTGTCAAGAAGCCCAACAAACAGTGTGAAATGCAGAAGGCAGCTCTTCCCCATGGCAGCAGCAGCCTGACAGCTCAGTGTGTCAAGCGCAGCACTCATTATACGTATGTATCAACTCGCGCTGTACATGCTCATTACAACAAGATGATCAATAATTATATTAGTCCATTCTCTCTAGCAGATGAGCTCCCTAATGTTTATCTAGTTGTGTGGCTTGTTTGAAGGCAAAGTGTGTCATTTATTCGCCACTGAAACTGTAAAAATAATGCTTGTTCCTGCAGCAGAAAACAAAGACTGATCAAACGTGAACGCAATGTTAAAGGTGCAGTATGTAAGTTTGACACCCAGTGGTTGAAATAGGTATTGCACTCCTAGATTAAAATAAATGCAAGCGCGAGATAACAGATTGAGTACAGGAGCGAGTGATTTAAACTGTGTTCTAAATAAAAGCAACGACACGCGATAGAGGGAATATTTTCCATATTAATAGGAGTTTTGGTTTTAACCAACACCTTGAATTGATATATTAGAAACAGCTTCTATTTCTCACAGCTGAACAACAGAAACCTATGACAGTGATAACCTTAGGTAAACCTCGTGTGCTTTATTCATTGCTAAATGCTAACAATGTGAGTTTGAATAGATGATAAACCTCACCGATTCGTAAGTGCATGTTTTGTGCTTCTGAAAGGCTGTATTTAAATTTCTGTCGTGTTTCGTCTGATGTAAACAGCCAAAATGCTCATCACTGAATATCTCGTCACAAAGCGTGTTGTTAGGACACGCAGTTACAAAGTAACCTGCTCACCTAATGTTTACGCTTGTAATATTTATATCATTTGCTAATTAATAACCTCATGTGGAACTGAATATGTCTTATTTTGACGTCTGATGCTGTCTATTTCGGTCACGGACGCATGCTTTCAGAGTCTTTCTGAATGAATGAATGAAATACGCTGTTTTCCAACAAGGCAACCCGGGGTGCTGAATTATAATTGGCTAAACTGGCATTGTGCAGGATAAATTTACCTAAACAAAGACAGCGTTCCGGCACGGAAAAAAACATTTTCAAAGCAGAATATCTGACTTCAGCATTGTTTTTCAGTTAAACAAGTATGTTCACTTAGGATGTTTCTTAAATATCTGCACACATATTATAGTATTTTAATGCTTCAGAAGAGTCAAAAACTTACATACAGCACCTTTAAGCAGGTGGGAGTTGGAGGTGATTGGAGCTAAACTATGCAGAGCTGCGGCCCTCCAGGAATTGAGTTCAAGACCATTGGGTTAGATAAAAGCATCAAAAAGTAATTGCATGAAAATTAATAGTTATGCTAGGAACATAATGGTTGCATATAGTGTTTAAAAACATTAAGATTATGCCATAATTCAATGTTTAAACTGTAGTATATGTTGCCTTATTATCCTTCTGGAATTAAATATACATACATTATGTAGCCTTTTTAAATTAGATTTTGCATAAAAATGCATTTATTTAAAACTGTCTGAACAAATGTATATATGTACATTATTCTGAGTTGTTTGTTATACACTCACCGGCCACTTTATTAGGTACACCTTACTAGTACAGGGATGGACCCCCCTTTCAGAACTGCCTTAATCCTTCATAGCATAGATTCAACAAGGTACTGGAAATATTCCTCAGAGATTTTGGTCCATATTGACATGATAGCATCATGCAGTTGCTTCAGATTTGTTGGCTGCACATCCATGATGCAAATCTCCCATTCCACCACATTCCAAAGGTGCTCTAATGGATTGAGAGCTGGTGAATGTGGAGGTCATTTGAGTACAGTGAACTCATTGTCATGTTCAAGAAAATGGTCTGAGATGATTCAAGCTTTATGACATGGATCATTATCCTGTTGGAAGAAGCCATCAGAAGATGGGTACACTGTGGTCATAAAGAGATGGACATGGGCAGCAACAATACTCAGGCAGGCTGTGGCGTTGACACGATGCTCAATTGGTACTAATGGGTCCAAAGTGTGCCAAGAAAATATCCCCAACACCATTACACCACCACTACCAGCCTGAACCGTTGATACAAGACAGGATGGATCCATGCTTTCATGTTGTTAATGCCAAATCCTGACCCTACCATCTAAATGTTGCAGCAGAAATCGAGACTCATCAAACCAGGCAACATTTTTCCAAACATCTATTGTCCAATTTTAGTGAGACTGTGTGAATTGTAGCCTCAGTTTCCTGCTCTTAGCTGACAAGAGTGGCACCCCATATGGTCTGCTGCTGTAACCCATCCGCCTTGTGTTCAGACATGCTCTTCTGCAGACCTCGGTTGTATCGAGTGGTTGTTTTAATTACTGTTGCCCTTCTATCAGCTGGAACCAGTCTGGCCATTCTCCTTTGACCGCTGGCATCAACAAGGCATTTGCACCCACAGAACTGCCGCTTACTGGATATTTTCTCATTTTCGTACCATTCTCTATAAACCCTAGAGATGGTTGTGAGTGAAAATCCCAGTAGATCAGCAGTTTCTGAAATACTCAGAGCAGCCCGTCTGGCACCAACAACCATGCCACGTTCAAAGTCACTTAAAGCACCTTTCTTCCCCATTCTGATGCTCGGTTTGAACTGCAGCAGATTGTCTTGACCATGTCTACATGTGTGTGTGTATTTGTGTGATTGAGAGAGCAAGCGTGGTGTTTGTCGCTGGCTTGGTGCTGTCTATGTGTGTGTGTGTGTGTGTGTATGTGTGTGAATGAGAGAGAGCGTGGTGCTTTGTGTCTATGTGTGTGTGTGTGTGTTTATACAGACAGAGCACAGATTTCTAATACGAACAAGACAATTTACAAACTGTACAACAAACAAGTGGCCGCAAACCTGAGGTCGCATATACGGTATTTAGTTTCTGAATGGTTTAGGCACAAGCCAACAGTTTGGTGACGCTGGCTGAGCCTTACATCATAGTTTTTTTTATTATGCATGGTAATACCGTATACCAAGGTAAAATAGGGAGGAGGTATTTTGGATACCGCCCAAGCCTAATCTAGACTTTACCATAAATGAGGTTGGAGTCTTGATCTTGTTTCTTTCGAGTGCGCTTGCGCATTAGTTTGGGAAACCTGAAAAAAAACGCCAATTTTGGTTGATGTTTTGAGTGAAATTACTTAAAGAGACTTTGCTCAAAGCAGAAAAAGCAGCATTCTCAATATATTCACAAAACTCTAAAATGGAATGTTTAGAAACGGTTTCCCCCACAGTCCAAAGACATGCGGTACAGGTAAATTTGGTAAGCTAAATTGTCGGTAGTGTATGAGTGTGAATGAGTGTGTGGATGTTTCCCAGAGATGGGTTGCGGCTGGAAGGGCATCCGCTGCATAAAATCGTGCTGGATAAGTTGGCGGTTAATAAAGCGACTAAGTCGACAAGAAAATAAATGAATGAATGAACATTCTAGAATGTTTCCTTTAATGTTCGCATAACTACGAAAGAAGCTTCTTAGCACATAATTTTGTTGGTTGGGATTCTATTAAGCAGCCAATGATCAACTGTTAAATGGGATTAGATTACTTCACTCAAAAAAGTGAATATATTTGTTGCTTTAAAATTATAAGGCACATTAATTATGCGCATAATTATAAAATATAGGTTGGCGTGGTGGCTTAGTTGTTGGCAATCTTGCCTGACAGCAACCTGTTGCTGGTTTGAGCCTCGGCTGGGTCATTTGACATTTCTGTGTGGAGTTGGCGTGGGTTTCCTCGGGGTGCTCCGGTTTCCCCCACAAGTCCAAACACATGCGCTATAGGTGAATTGGATAAACTAAATTGGCCGTAGTGTATGAGTGTGTGTGTGTGTGTAAATGTGAGTGTGTATGGGTGTTTCCCAGTGCTGTGTTGTGGCTGGAAGGGCATCCGCTGTGTAAAAAAAATGCCAGAATAATTGGTGGTTCATTCCGCTGTGGCGACCACTGATAAATAAGGGACTAAGCCAAGGGAAAATGAATGAATGAATGAATGAATGAATGATAAATTGTGTTAAAGATACACATTTTTAAAAGATCATTTTAAAGATAATTTGTAAAGATAAAAATAAATATGTTTAAATAAAAAATAAATAAAAAACACATTTTAAGCTAATTTTTAAAGATAAAAAGTAGTGGTGGGCTGTAATCGGCGTTCACTAGAGTGAATCTGATTAATGTTAGCTCCACATCTAACTATCAGGCACCTGTAGAGTTTATGCGTCCGAGTAAAACATATACAAATATAATGGAGTGGGTGCTTTTTAAAATGAATGATGGTGAATGAAAGTCAAACCTGTGGGCGTCTGAATCAAATCAGCAGGATGCCCTTCTGGATCTTTCATTTACTTCTAAGACACTACTGACTACGCTTACATGGACATCTGTAATCTAGTTATTTGCCTTAATAGACAATAATATAATGAAGGTGTTTACGTGAAGTGCTTTCATGTCCTGTCATTTTGGGTGACTTTAACTGAAGTTCGGCAGTTTCACATTCACTAATGAACATTTCATTCATGCCCCTGTGACAAACTGGGGTATTAGACGCAAATAAGGAGTAAAGACTGGTGAGAGTGTTATGTAATTTAATTACGCACGCCAGACGGAAAGAAAAAAACTTCCGCATTTTGCAATGTTTGTGTGTGTGTGTGTGTGTGTGTCTGTGTGTGTGTGTGTGTGTGTGTGTGTGCAGTCCTTTACTGACAGCCATGTGTGTGGATCTTGTCAGAAAATATGGCGAAAAGTCCTACATGACGATAATAGTTTGATTGTGGTGTTTACTTCAATAATGCCACTAATATCTGCATACTCCACGTCTTTATTCCATTTCTGTTTAGTTCAGTTGTGACTTTAGTCAGATTAAGGTCATCAAAAATTGCAATTTGGAGCTTATGTAGGTCTACAGTTCAACATTGATGTTTAACTGAATAAACAGTTAGTAAAAACAAGTACATCTTATTGAATATCATTTATTTTCATCACCAATTATCACAGTAAAACAGTTTCTCAAGCAGTTTGTGATGCATTTTGAAAACAGGAGATGAGCCCCTGGTCTAATGCACCACCTGGCTTGAGAAACCCGTTCTTAAAGACTTACTTTTAGTCATTATTTGGGTAGCACACATATTCTGAATGCCTTCGGCAGAATTCAAATGAGCCATTTTAATTTAGATTAATCTAGATTAATTCCATTAATCTAAATAAAAAAATAATAATCCATGCCCACATTTAATAAAAAGATTATAAAGAAACGTTTAAAATATATTTATTTTTAAATATATAAATATTCCATTTATCCATTTTCTGTTTCCTTTATTATTCAGGGGCCACCACAGCAGAATGAACCACTAACTTATCCAGCATATGTTTTACGCAGTGGATGCCCTTCCAGCTGCAACCCAACACTGGGAGACACCCACACACTCTTGTATTCCCACACATACACTACAGCCAATTTAGCTTATTCAATTCACCTATACGTGTGGGGGAAAGCGGAGCACCCTGAAGAAACCCACACGAACATGAGGAGAACATGCAAACTTCACACAGAAATGCCAACTGAGCCGGGTCTTGAACCAGCAATCTTTTTGCTGTGAGGCGATTATGTTACCCACTGCGCCACCGTGACACCCTATACAAATAATATAAGAAAAAAAATTAAGATAGAAAATTTGAGATATAAAATATTTAAGTCAACTCAACAGTTCCAAGTTATAATAAATTTACTCACCTTAACTAAAGTAACTAATGACTTTTTTTTACTGTCATTCTATCTGCTATTGGCAAAACAAACACACAGCCCCGCTCCCAAACACACAGCATTAGTCGAGCCGGAGTTTGACATGGTAAAGCACATAAACAGAGCTGAAAGAGACGCAGTGTTTAGAGTATTGAGAGAGTCAAGGTCTGACATACAGTAGATGTTGTAAAAACGTCACACGGATATAGACACATGCTGAGCGTGGCGAAGTTTATCTGCCTTTCTGACAACACGCCAGTATTTTAAATATTGCAGAATATGATATAAGGGTGTTGAGCCTCACCGATCCTTATGAATAAATCATGACACGGAGAAGTTCATGGTTGGCCGTGACTGTCTCAGCTGCGTGTCTCTGTGTGTGTGTGTGTGTGTGTGTGTGTGTGTGTGTGTGTGTGTGTGTAAATCAGTGTGACTGTCAGACCGCCCATGTCTCACTGTCTCTGATGAAGAAAACATCTCTTTCACAGCCACATCTGTCCACAAACCACTCAATAATGTCCTTTCATTCAGAAAAAAACATCTCTTGAGTCTCGAGCCATATTCTACATTCCTGCAGCCGGTTTTGCCTTGAAGCTCCACTTATAATAATGTTGGTAGGAGAGGGTGATGCATTTCAACTGTGCAAATACTTGCATTTGATTGTGTTTGGCTCAGTATTGTAAATAACAAAATAAAAATACATCTTAAACTGTAAATGAGATTGAAATGTTACAGTATATAACTAGAAAAAAAAGAAAAGAAAAAATAATAATCATCTTAAACAAATGAAACTGTGCTGCCTTTGCAACAAGCTGAAATAAGTTTTAAATTAAGTAAAAAAAATGACATGAACAACCTATTTTAAGGCCCGTGCAAACCGAGACATTTTTTGCTCACGTTTTCCGTCAACGTTTAACACCTCGTGACTAAATAAAGGGCGTCAATGTGATCGTGCACACCAACGCGCAAAACGGCAGGCGCAAAAGCATCATTTAAAAGAAGACGCCTCATGCTCGTTTTTTGTTTTGTTTCGACGCGCCCTGTCAAAACCTTCTCCACCAATCAGATTGTCACTTTTGTTCACGTGCACGGAGCTGCTGAAGTTACAGTAAACAGCACTTGGAGGCGCTCAAGCGCAACACTGTCAATGCGAGTGCACATTAAAGAAGATGCCCAGAGGCGTGATGAACGTGGAGCTGCTTATTGCACTGGTGAAAAATAATAATTTCCCCAGCTGGCACCGCTGCTAGAACCATCCATAACAACAAGCGTGTCAACTTTGTCTTCTTTCTCTGTGTTACAAGTGGGTGTCAGGAGCTTAAAGTTGTGTAGCGCCATCTAACGTCAAGGAGTGATTTTGCATACTCTTCTGCTCGACGCCTGTAAAAATCGCTTGGGTTTGAATCCGGAAAAACGTCTTGGAAAACGCTGATGATAAACGCAAACGAAAATCGTCCCAGTGTGTACGAGCCTTTAGAGCCAAAAATGTTTTGTGAGTCAACTCAAAAGCACTAAAATATATTAAATTAACAAAATAATTACTATTACTAAAATGACTAATAATTACTAATAACTATTGTTATTGTGCAAAAATGTAAGTACTAAAAGAGACAAAACCAAATAAAAAGATAATAATATCTAATAAAAAATTACTCCCTATTATAATAATCCATTACTAATACTATAACTCATTTCTAATAACTGATTTATTTTATCTTTGCCATGATGACAGTAAATAATATTTGACTAGATATTTTTCAAGACACTTCTATACAGCTTAAAGTGACATTTAAAGGCTTAACTAGGTTAATTAGGTTAACTAGGCAGGTTAGGGTAATTGGGCAAGTTATTGTATAATGATGGTTTGTTCTGTAGACTATCGAAAAAATATATAGCTTAAAGGGGCTAATAATTTTCACATGAAAATGGTTCATAAAAAATTTAAAACTGCTTTTATTCTAGCCGAAATAAAACAAATAAGACTTTCTACAGAAGACAAAATATTATCAGACATACTGTGAAAATTTCCTTGCTCTGTTAAATATAATTTGGGAAATATTTAAAAAAAGAAAAACAAAAACAAAGGGGAGCTAATAATTCTGACTTCAATTTCAATTGTTTATTGTCATGTACACAGTAAGGAAACACGTTTCCCTGTACAATGAAATTCTTTGCCGTCCACAGTGAAGTCATACACATAACATACACATCATACACGACGACATACACATACATACACATATATACACAAAAGTGACGGAAGTATAATTATGAAATTATAAATATATATGAATGTAAATAATAGATAATAATACTGATTGTGGAGTAATGTAAACAATGTGTAGAAGTTCTTAAGTTTGTGCTTATTGTGCAAAAAAAAAAGTGCCTAGTGCAATTGGCTTATGTGCAAACAGTATAATGGCTGGAGCAGATTCAGCGCAATTGTATGCGTTAATAGTGCAAACTGGGATGGAGAGTAAAGTGTGCTACTGAGCAAAGAATGAAACTGTTTGTGTCCACTGGTTATGCGTTTAAAAGTCTGATAGCTGCTGGGAAAGAGTTCTTGAGTCTAGCAGTCCTGCATCTCACACTCCTGTACCTCCACCCTGAGGGTAGGAGTGTGAATAATCTGTGTTGCGGGTGCATGGGGTCTTTCAGGATGGAGGCAGCTCTCTTGTGGACTCTGCGATGGTAGACAGTCTGCAGAGAAGGCAGTGGGGTCCTCATGATCTTCTCTGCGGTCCTCACCACTCTCTGCAGACGTTTGCAGTCCTTTATGGTTGCGTTGCCATACCACACAGTAATACAGCTGGTCAGGATGCTCTCAACCACACAGCTGTAAAAGTTGCTGAGGATCTTAGATGACAGACCAAGTTTCCTCAGCTTCCTTAAGAAGTACAGCCGCTGTTGTGCTTTCTTGACCAAATGGGTGGTGTTCATTGTCCACGTGAGGTCCTCACTGATGTAAACCCCCAGGTATTTAAAACTGCTCACTCTTTCCACTTCAAATTCACGGATAAACAGTGGCTGATGAGTTCCCCTCTCCTTCCTCATGTCCACTATAATCTCCTTGGTCTTGTCCGTGTTGAGGGTGAGGTTGTTGTCCTCACACCATGTCACTAGACTGGCCACCTCCCTCCTGTAAGCTGCCTCATCTCCCCCAGTGATACGTCCTATCACTGCAGTGTCATCCGCAAACTTAATGATGGTGTTGTTCTTGTGGGATGCGACACAGTCATGTGTGAATAAAGTGTAAAGGATGGGGCTCAAAACACATCCTTGTGGGGTGCCGATGTTGGTGAGGATGTATATATGTACAACAGTTCTATCTGGTTCACTGATTGGCTGATAGTCGTGAGATATTCAAGTAATATCAGCACTCGTACAGCCTCTTCACCCCTGTGTATTACTCCGCCCACATGAGTGGCAAGCAGAGGACTACCGTTTGACAAATTTTGCAGCTGTTGGACAACATAATGAACTTTTGAGGCTTTTTTAGTCGAGATTGTCGTTGTTTAGATTGCAACTATGCAGTTTATTTATAAGGATAGTGGCTATTTTAAATATTTTTATTTTCGAGTCAACGCACGCCTCCCACCAGTGGCGATATACAGCCATATCGCACTGCCACTCATATGATATTACACACACACACACACACACACACACACACACACACACACACACACACACACACACACACACACATATATATTGCAAACATATATTGACAAAATATGCATAATTACTATATCAGAATGTTAATCACATATTAAAAAACACTGTTTGGCAATGTCAAATTACCAAGATATTTAACTAATCTGTCTAGATTATTACAATATTGAAAAACAGTTCAGATTTTTCAAGAACTGTAAATATTTCTTCTAACTTAACAGTACAATAAAATCACAAAGCTTCAAATTTAAATCAAATTCAAATATGTTTTTTTCTGACCCTTAACACACTCAGTATTGTAAATACATAAAAAACATCTTAAATTTTTTTAAAAATTAAATTGAATTGGTATATAACTATTACAAAAAAAAAGAAATTATATTAAACAAATTAAACAATGCTGCCTTTACAACTGGCTGAAATAAGTTAAGACGAAGATACAAAAAATCTCTTACCAAATTTTTGCATTCCCTAGAAAAAATGTTATAACAGGAAATTGCAGGAAAGACTATATATCTGTGCTTTTGCAAGACGATCATTATTTTTAGAGCCAAAAAGTTCTGTGTCAAATCAAAATCATATGAAATTCATAAAATAACTTACATATTATCAAATTTATTATTATTATTATTATTATTATTATTATTATTATTATATTTATTATTATTATATCATAATCATAATAAAATACAAAAAAATGAAAAGTACATTTAAAAGATATACATATTATATGCCATTAATCTGTCTAAATTATTACAATACTGAAAATGTTTTACTGATTTTTAATATAAATCAAATTGAATGTTTTTTTTTCTGACCCTGAACTGAACTAAAACTTTTGACAAAAAATTATGTGAGTCAATTATATATATGAAATAATAATAATAATAATAATAATAATAATAATAATAATAATAATAATTAGATTTTGGACCAATGAGATCTCACGGTGGGCACAGCTTTCCCAGAAATGAATAAATACTATCTACAACATAACCATCAAATATATGATGTGGGCCGTCACATGTTAATGAGCTCAACTAAGACCATTCCCGATTGGCCCGAATCCCCACAGCGTCTATAAATGGCCAGCGAGGAGATCTGAGAACTGAGCGTGTCTAAATATACAACGAGATATGGCCACTTTAAAGTAACTAAACACTCTGCGTAATGCCAGAAAGTTTCTAAACAGAGTGTTTTGTAATGCAGCTCCATGTTATTCTTAAAAAAAAGACTCCATAATTGCAGAGATTTGCTATCCTCACCGGCTGTTTGACCATTTCCAAGTGGTGATCTAACTACTGTTTGCAGTGTAATTCAATCACACACACACACACACACACACACACACACACACACACACACACACTTACACTTAACCTCGTCTCCACACTAACAGCGGTTTACAGAATTCAGTAATTGTTTTCAGCTGTTATCAGTAGCCTGTTCTGGTGTAAAGTGTGTAAAAGTCGGATGAAGGCCAGTAATGCTTTCCAGATGTCATTTTTAAGAGTGTGTGTATGTGTGTGTGCCTCTGCATGTCTTCATTATTCTTGGTGTGCTGACAGCAAGAGGGAAACTTCACTCGAGACACGCTAAACACGCCAGACAGTAAGAGGCATGCTAAAACCCCTCTCTGCATCTGCCATCTGATCTGCCCATCCAAACGTTGACCATCTCACGCACAGAGTCTCACTGCTAAAAGTTAATGACAATTATTTAAACATTTATTCGATTACCCAATTGTATTTTATTAATGTTTACACCAACCCCAACCCTCACTAATGTGAGAACAGTAATTATTCAGAGTATTACTCATATTTATTAAATTACTCATTGAATTAATTTTATTTACGTCTACCACTATCCCTACCCCAACCCTCAAAGTAATTTAAAAACAGTAATTATACAGAGTATTATTCATATTATTTAATAAATT
>CAIGQZ010000427.1:34347334-34377809 GCA_903798205.1 Danio tinwini
CAAAATTCAATTAGAGGGAGCAAAAGAAAAAGAAATGTGCCTTTACTGCACATTTCAATTCAAGTCACCTTTATTTTTATAGTGCTTAATGAGAAGTAGATTGTGTCAAAGTCTTTTTACAAGGAGGAAAAGTAAAATAGAAAAAGTCAGACAACAAACTTTCATATTTGTGGGATTCATACAAATTAAATTCATATTTTATACCAGGATTACCTCAGGAATCACTTGAGGGCATTAGAAACCATGTGAAAATCAAAAATGATGCATTTTCTTAGTCTATTGTTGATAGCTATTTTTAGCAGTATGCAGTATGTTATTTTAAATAATATACAGTGCATCCGGAAAGTATTCATAGCGCTTCACTTTTTCCAAATTTTTTTTAATGTTACAGCCTTATTCCAAAATTAATTAAATTCATTTATTTGCTCAATATTCTACACACAATACCCCATAATGACAATGTGAAAAAAGATTTGTTGAAACTGTTGCAAATTTATTACAAATAAAAAAGCTGAAAAAAAAATCACATGTTTATCAGTATTCACAGCCTTTGCCGTGAAGCTCTAAATGGAGCACAGGTTCATTCTGTTTCCACTGATCATTCTTGAGATGTTTCAGCAGCTTAACTGGAGTTCAACTGTAGTAAATTCAGTTGATTGGACATGATTTGAAAAGGCATACACCTGTCTATATAAGGTCCCAGGGTTGACAGTGCATGTCAAAGCACAAACCAAGCATAAAGACAAAGGAACTGTCTGTAGACCTCTGAGACAGGATTGTCTCTAGGCACAAGGCTGGGGAAGGTTACGGAAAAATTTCTGCTGCTGTGAAAGTTCCAATGAGCACAGTGACCTCCATCATCCGTAAGTGGAAGATGTTTGGAACCATCAGGACTCTTCTTAGAGCTGGCCGGCCATCTAAGCTGAGTGATCTGGGGAGAAGGGTCTTAGTCAGGGAGGTGATCAATAACCCGATGGTCACTCTGTCTGAGCTCCAGTGTTCTTCTGTGAAGAAAGGAGAACCTTACAGAAGGACAATCATCTGTGCAGCAATCCATCAGGCCTGTATGGCAGAGTGGCCAGACGGAAGCCACTCCCTGCCTGGAATTTGCCAAAAGGCATCTGAAGGACTCTCAGACCATAAGAAACTAAATTCTCTGCTCTGATAAGACTAAAACTGAACTCTTCGGAGTGAATGCCAGGCGTTACGTTTGGAGAAAATCAGGCACCACTCATCACCAGGCTAATACCAGCCCTACAGTGAAGCATGGTGGTGGCAGCATCATGTTGTGGGGATGTTTTTCAGCAGCAGGAACTGGAAGACAGGTATAGAAGTCAGCTAGAAGTCAGGATAGAGGGAAAGATGAATGCAGCAATGTACAGAGACAAAAATGACCCAAAGCACAATGCCAAAATATCAATGCGGTGGCTTCACAACAACTCTGTGAATGTCCTTGAGTGGCCTAACCAGAGCCCAGACCTAAATCCTATTGAACATCTTTGGAGAGATCTGAAAATGGCTGTACATCGATACTTTCCATCCAACCTGATAGAGCTTGAAAGATACTGCAAAGAGGAATGGGCAGAAATGCTTAAAGACAGGTGTGCCAAGCTTGTGGCATCATATTCAAAAAGACTTGAGGCTGTAATTGCTGCCAAAGGTGCATCAACAAAGTATTGAGCAAAGGCTGTGAATACTGATGAACATGTGATTTTTCAGGGTTTTTATTTTTAATAAATTTGCAACAATTTCAAAAAAATCTTTTTTCACATTGTCATTATAGGGTATTGTGTGTAGAATGTTGAGGAAATAAACTAATTTAATCCATTTTGGAATAAGGAAAAAATGAAAATGTGGAAAAAGTGAAGCGCTATGAATACTTTCCGGATGCACTGTATGTTACTTTTAGGTAGAAACTCCCAGACTCCAACTAAGCAACCCCTAAAATCAATAATAATGATGAATAATCAATGAATAATTAATACTAGCTAGTTGCAGTGGTGCATGCCATTTTTTTACAAACAGTGCACCAATGTTCATCCATAATACATAACACTATTATTAGTTATTAGGTCACCGAGATCTAAAACACACTGTAAAGCAGAAACACAGATCCCGCCTCCATCAGCCCAAAGAGGCCTCTGTGATTGGCTGATGGAGCTGTCAATCACGTGAAGTGCTCAGGTAATGCACGGCGTTGGGCACAGATGTTAGTCCTTTAACTGAAGGGCGTAATTTTTTATCGACTATAATTATCTGTGCACAGAAAAAAGCGTGACACGAACAGAGTGCAGCTTCAGCCGCAGAGCGTTTTTACATTTATCATCCGCGCCGAGAATAGCATCCGCAACACAGCAGAATCACAACGCTAATGCTGACTCCTGCGAACGGCCACGATCAAAGGCCTGAGAAACATGCACATCATGTAAATATGGGTCTCCGCTGGCCCCGTTTCTCTCCTCGCAGAACTTCTGGGCCCAAACAGAAGCCGAATGGTCTCTCTCGACGCTCTTGGTCTTACAATGCTGTTATTGTGCAGGAGCGAAGAGTGTGACGGGCCGAGCATCTGCACAACTATTTGTAGAGCTCAGAGGTGAAATATAACCATCATAATCACAGTCATTACGGTCTCTGATGAGCACACACTGCCTGAAGAAAGACTGCAGAGAGATGGACAGACTGCTAACACACACAAGGCCACAGCGGAGGTTTTCTCAATGCATGTTTATGACATTAGCGGTCACATACACACTGACTAAGACTAACTTGTGATACTTCTTCCACAGTTTTTTTTTAAGTCTGTTTTTTTTTTGTGCTCAGTCGAAATGAGTACACCCTATTTTGAAAACGAATATTGTCATCCATTTCTCAGTGAATATAGGTCATATCTTTTGGTGCATTTGAACAAAACTGATTTATTAAACAAATATATTTATTAAAAAAATATTTTAGTCACCAAACTACTTTAGAAATAGAAAGATAATGCATTTAAATTCAAGCAAAATATTGCCAAAAAATTACAAACTACAAGATTTTTTTTTGTTTCTTATGTTTGTTTGCTTTATTTATAGAGCACATTTAAAAACAACAGATGTTGACCAAAGTGCTTTACAAAAAGACCAGCATACAAATCTATACTTTTGTAAAAACAAGTAAAAATATATAAAACAGATTAAAATTAATTAATAGCAATCAAAAAGAAAGAGACAAAAGGTGTTTTTTTAAATAACACTTAAAAGCACCAAGGAAAGAGCATGACCTAATATGTAAAGGCAGACCATTCCACAAACGAGGGGCTGTTATGAATTTTGCTCTTTAAAACAAAAAGTATTTAATATTTTCCCCTAAGATATAAATTTGGGTGTACTAATTTTGGATCGTTATCATAAATTATTTTATAGATTAACTCCAGATTTGGCTTTGTAATTTGATTTATTTTGATTTTGCTTGTAATTTGTTTATTATATTTTTATGCAGATTAACTCCCCCAAAAACCACCCAAATCAATCTAAAATTATTCAATCCTGTCCAATAGTGAATAGTGATGCAAGTTATCTGGTGAATTATGGCAATATAAATTGGAGAAAATCTAAATTACACAATGTAAGCTTTTTGCAGCCTTATTAAATAGCTAATATGACTAATAGAATGTAATGTTATGTGTATTTATATAGCGCATTTATTGTGTGTGGCCATACACCCAAAGCGCTTCACAATCATGAGGGGAGTCTCTTCACACCACCACCAGTGTGCAGCATCCACTTGGATGATGCGACGGCAGCCACAGGACAACGGCGCCAGTGCGCTTACCATACACCAGCTATAGGTGTAGTGAAGAGACAGTGATAGTGCCAATTCAATGGATGGGGATGATTAAGAGGCCATTATGGGAAAGTGCCGATTGAGGGATTTTGGCCAGGACACCGGGGTAACACCCCTACTCTTTACGAGAAGTGCCATGGGATTTTTAATGACCACAGAGAATCAGGACCTCAGTTTAACATCTCATCCGAAAGACGGCGCTCACTGACAGTGTAGTGTCCCATTCACTTTTACTGGGGCATTAGGACTCACACAGACCACAGGTTGAGCGCCCCCTGCTGGCCTCTCTAACACCACTTCCAGCACTTTTTTATGCACTTAATAGAAAAGTGCATAAAATGACTAAAACTGAAAATACACAAATAGTACTACACTTTAAAAAAAATTGTGATGCAACTTAAAGTATTTTTTAAGTTGAATCAAAGGAACTTTTATCAATCAAACCGACTAAAAATATTAAGTTAAACTTTGTAAAACTAGTATGTAAATTTATTTTGAAACCTGATAATATTAAAGTACAGGGTTCATACACATTTCTACTACTAAAATTCCATGATTTTTCCAAGACTTTTCCAGAACTTTCAAGTACATTTTCATGACGTAATGTTTCATGTAATGTCTACATATACATGATAATAATAATAATAATAATAAAAAAAAACAATGACGTTCAAATTTATTACAGCATATCATAGAACACACAACAGTCTAATTTGTTTAAATTATTTTTTATATCTATGTAAAATAGATTTTGATAATGCTTACACAACACTAACAATGTGAGAGCAAGTTTTTGGCCAGGACAGAAAAGAAGTAAAGACAACTAACCTACAGTATATTCAAGTTAGGGCTGCACAATATATCGCTTCAGCATCGATATCACAATGTGTGCATCTGCAATAGTCACATCACAGGATATGCAATGTTGCTAATAGTTTAATACAGAGTTTAATCATAATGGAGTAAAAGTTTATCATCTGCATGCGTTTTTAAAGAGATAGTTCACCCAAAAATGACTCACCATTTTCATTACACCCTTCACTTGTTTTAAACATTTATGAGTTTTCTTTTTATTAAATGAACACAAAAATAATATAATTTAATAACTCCTATAGTATTGAAACAAGTGAAGTGTGAGTAAATAGTGAGTACATTTTAATCTTTGAGTAAACTATCCCTCTAAGGCCTGTGGCTGTGTGAACATTTCAATATTTCAAATTTTAAAACATCCGGCCACAAGATATTTATTGTAACTTTAATAAAGATGAAATAATAAACAATGAAGACTATGCAGTGTTGATTATTCAATATCTGTACCTGAATAGTGAATACCTGAAAACTATCATTCACTTTTATCTTTACTATATTTTAATTATCTATGCTTGTAATGTATTTGTTACATATTATTTGAGATTCACTCCCAACAAAATCCCCCCAATCAATCCAAATAAACCTGTTGAAATATCTGGTGAAATTGTATTCGCATCGCAATATATATCACAGAAATACAAAATACCAGATTTTTCAAATATTGCGCAGCCCTATTCAAGTATACGTACAGATAACTTTGAAACTAATTCAATTAATTAAACTTAATCAATTAGCTATCAAACAACACAGATGCATTATTTAAAAAAAGTTGAATATATATATACATATACACACAGTTGAAGTCAGAATTACTAGCCCCCCTTAGAATTTTTCTTCTTCATTAAATATTTCCCAAATAATGTTTAACAGAGCAAGGACATTTTTACAGTATGTCTGATAATATACTTTTCTTCTGGAGAAAGTCTTATTTGCTTTATTTCGACTAGAATAAAAGCAGTTTTTAATTTTTAAAATCCATTTTAAGTTCAAAATTATTAGCCCCTTTAAGCTATTTTTTTTTCGACAGTCTACAGAACAAACCATCATTATACAATAACTTGCCTAATTACCCTAACCTTCCTAGTTAACCTAATTAATCTAATGAAGCCTTTAAATATCACTTTAAGCTGTATAGAAGTGTCTTAATAAATATCTAGTCAAATAGTATTTACTGTCATCATGGCAAAGATAAAATAATTCAGTTATCAGAAATGGGTTATTAAAATTATTATGTTTAAAAATGTGTTGAAAAAATCTTACCTCCGTTAAACAGAAATTGGGGGAAAAAATAAACAGGGGGGCTAATAATTCAGGGGGGCTAATAATTCTGACTTCAACTGTATGTATATATATATATATATATATATATATATATATATATATATATGCATTGGGAAAAATAAGTATTGAACACATCACCATTTTTCTCAGAAAACATATTTCTAAAGGTGCTGTTGACTTGAAAATTTTCCATATCTAATTACAAATTAAGTTATGCCTAATAAATTGAAATGATGCTGGGAAAAAGTATTGAACACATGAAGAAAAGGAGGTGTAGAAAGGCAGTGAAAGCTCAGACATCAGCTGAAATCTCTCAGTAGTTCTTCAGCAACCCTCTGCCCTTCCTGAGTGTAAATGAATATTAGCTGCTTCAGTCCAACATCTACATTAGCAGGAGGATGAAGATGAAAACAGGGTGGACATTTCAGCAAGACAATGATCCAAAACACAGCCAAGGAATCTCGCATATGCTTTCAGATAAGGAAAACCAAGCTGTAGAATGGCCCAACCAATCACCTGACTTAAATCCAACAGAAAACACAAAAAAAACTCAGATTTGATAGATGAGACCCACAGAACCATCAAGATTATTACACTCTGTTGAAGTCTGTGATAAACTCACACCTGAGCAATGCATGTGATTTCATTCTCCACATAAGAGGCGTCTTTAAGCTGCCATCACTTAAAAAGCCTTTTATATAAAATATTAAATACGTTTCAGTAGTTCAACACTTTCTCCTTGTGACATTTCATTGTTATTACACACACAAATCTGGTTCAATTCCATGTCAGCAACTCCTTTAGAAATAATATTATTTTAATATGCACTATTTTCAAAAAGTTGGTTTCAATTTCAAATATGATACAGCAGCTTTAGGGGGAAAGTGTAGTTTTTCTCTCTGTTTGTCTCAGTGTTTCCTTTATATAAATTACAGAAATTAATGATTCTCGATGTCAAAAATTAATAAAGAATTAAGACATTTGTGTACATTTTCACAGCAAAATTTAGCGAAAACTCGCCCCATAATCATTTTAGTTACAAAAAAATCTAATTTTTGTTGTGAAATCCTGGAGGGATTAATTTTAAATGGTTTCAAAGTAAATTCACAAATCTCAAGATTGTCAAAAGGCGGAAAAAACTTCAAGACAAAACTGATTAAGAAACATTTCCCAGCAGCGCTGCCTGAAACCTTGTGAAATCGGCCTCCTTTGACTCTATGTGTTTCATGTGGAGGTCAAAGCGGCACATGACGGTACGCAAAAGCCCTGACGCCAGTCATGTGAAAGAGCCTTTAGATGATCACAAACACACACACACTTTCTTTGACAGTCTCTGAGCGCATGACGAAACACTTGCTTCAATTACAAGAAGCAAAGACAAAGAACGGCAGAAAACAAAAGACGCTCAAACTCTCCTCTGAATTCAGCGTGACTCCTCACACAGATCACATGCACAATAAAAACATGCATTTCTTCAGCAGCGAGAGCATCAATACGCTCGTGCCCTCAGGTCAGCAGGTCACCACCAGAAACGCTTATCTATTGGCAGAAAGCCCTCGCTGCAAAGCATGATGGGTGATTTACCCTGAAGCAACAGCACTTCTTTTGTCTATTTCTGATCTTTATGTCCTAATAAATTACAAACAAGAAAACGATATGCTGTTGACATTAGTGGAAACTCGTAGGGCCCTATTTTAACAATCTAGGCGCATGTATTGGATCAAACTCCTGCCAAATGTATCGCAGTCACGGATTGAAAAATAATAAGCGTATATCAAAAACTAAATGCAGAATAAGAAACTACATAAACCTGTTGTTATAAACCTTGGGTTTTATTTCGATATTGATCTGAAATTTAACAAACAAGTAAATTCAGTTGCTAAATCCATTTTTTTCCATTTACGACTTGTGGCAAAAGTGAAGCCATTTCTCTCTTTTAATGACCGTGAGAAGGTGATTCATGCTTTTATTTTGGGAAGACTTGACTATTGCAACTCTCTATATGTGGGTATTAGTCAAAATGCCCTGAATAGATTGCAACTAGTTCAAAATGTGGCTGCGAGACTTCTGACAAGGACTCACAAGTATGAGCACATATCCCCAGTTCTTTCCTCTCTGGGCTGGCTGCCTGTTAGGTCACGGATTGATTTTAAACTATTAATTTTTGTTTTTAAATCCTTAAATGATCTGGCTCCACCTTACTTATCAGACCTCCTACAGACCTCTTGGTAGGTCGCTAAGGTCTTCTGATCAGTTTATTCTTTTGGTATCAAGGTCCTGGTGTAAGCGAAGTTGGGATCAGGCTTTTGTTGTTATCTCCCCAAAACTCTGGAACGGGCTTCCACCCCACGTCAGACACGCTCCAACTCTATCTGCTTTTAAAAAGCTTCTGAAACTCCATCTTTGTTCTTTAGCATTCGAGCCTTTTTAATGATAAGAGGTTTGTCTTATGGTTTAATTGTTATGTATGTGATGTAGGTTTTATTTTAAATAGCATTGATTGTGTTCAGCACTTTGGGCAAGGTTGTGTTGTAAAAAATGTGCTATATAAATAAACTAACTAACTAACTACAAGGTTGTAAAGTACACGGCGTACCGAAAGATAATGAGCGTGAATCAAAAATGAAAAAGCGTTTAAAATTAAATTGCACAAAACAGAAACCTGAACAAAATGAGTTTTCTGTTCATATCAATGTTTTATGTGCTAACAGTTCTTTCCCCTTAATTGGTTCCAAAGGATGCAATTCGAGTTTCGTTTAAATCATGGGCGGGCTTCAGCGTCATCATTGGTTCACTAGTTCACTAGTGCGCATCGATGGAATTGCTCCTCAGTGTTTGGACTCTCAGTAGTGATTATTAAACCACACTGAACTGAGCTAAACTGATCTGAACTTAAACACTGAAAACTGAACTGACACTGTTTCAATTCACTTTAAACTTCCATATGAAGCTGCTTTTACACAATCTACATTGTATAAGCGCTATACAAATAAAGATGAATTGAATTGAATTGAACTAGTCGAGATTAACAGTTGCTCCTCTAGCCAATCAGATGAAGGGGGAGTGGACATCACTTACTACGTACACACTGCTCAAATCAGATTTTTTTCTCAGATCTGATTTTTTTGCATGGCAGTTCACACTGCTGTTATAAATGTGGCCAATATCAAATTTGCAGTGTGAACAGATCATGGTCCTGAACTGAGTCAAAAGTACAGTTACGGACATCACAAAATGTCAAATTATGCACACAATGTGTATACTGTATGACGTAAGCACGTTGTCAGATCATTAGGGATGGGTAGCGAAACTGTACTTTATTGGTACTAAATTATAAAAGACAGAAGTATCGATAAGCTCAGACGTTAGTGGTTCTGCTAGCGGTACTAGAGAATTATTGCTAAATAAACATTACTTACAGTTGCATAATTTAACTGACCAATCTTTTCTAATTTGCCATATTTGATATTCGTCTGCACAGTTGGCAGTTTCACATGAGAAATGCTCATGTTTCTTGCGAGTGCGTCAAGTATAAAAGCCTTCACAGTTCTCGGCTGTGCACGCGCACTCTGCGGAGGCTCACGCTAAGTGCACACACATAGCTCATGACACAGACTTGTGCGCTCATGACACAGACTTGTACCCAAACAGGTTGTATTTCCAGAGTGGACAGCAACAATGCCCGTTGCAACAAAAACAACAAGTTGTTTTCTTGTATGAGCAGAAACTCAAGTGGCTAAGTGAAAATATCTTTCAAAAGTGCATTAACTGCAATGAAAAGTAATGAAACGCCTTTGACTGCTTAGCTACTAGTAACGTTACATCATCCACATTATGCCAGCAGTCAATCACCTAAATTAGTATAACATTAATAGTTAAATAAACACACACATTCGTTTACTATGAAAACAGCATTTTTTCTGCAGTAGCCTAAATAAATCTAAAACATAAAAAATGATTTGCATTACTGTATTTACAGATATAGTCTATGAATAGCCTAATAATAAACTATGCCTATTTTTACATTGCAAGATGCTCCAAAACTGAATTAAAAACACTGTAAACTTCCAAAATACAGTTAACTCATTTATGTGAATGTGTTAATGATAAATCATAAACATTATCTCATACTGCATTTTGCAACTCAAAGAGGGCATTTTCAAACCTAAGGCAGCATAATAAACCAAGAAATGCCCAGACTTCTGCCAGAAAAGGCAAACGTGTTGATTTTTCTCCAGAAGAATGGTTAAAAGTCATTTTCCTTCAAAACATTGTACATTCTTTTACAGGAAAAAAATGATTTATTTGTTTTACAATTATTGGTTTCGTCATCTTTTACATTAAAATGTAATAATAAAACAAAGTGTTGTTAATTCTGTTCAATTTGTTTGTGTTTTTTTTTATTGATGAAAAAAACATACAAAAAGTACCAATAAGAGAACCGTTTAAGTACCGAACCAATAAGAGGTATTGATACAAGTAGTAATACCATTAAAACCTTAACGATACCCATCCCTACAGACCATACTTAATATAATTATTGCCCTTTTCACAGACAACCGTGGTGTATTTCATGAACTGTAAAGGGTTGTTCTGCTACTACTAATATGCATTTGAAACCTAAAATAAGTCCCTTGTGATTGAAAAAAAAGATCAATTGTGATATATGACAACCGCGGTGCGCGTCTGTCTGACCACCGGTGTAGGAAACTCATCAAGGGTTAATGAGCAGCCGCAGACTGAACTGTGAAGGCGGAGTTGGTTTATCTCTGTTTGCAGAGTTATTTCATTTTACTTTGTTATAAACAACAGGCACATACAGAAGAGGGTTTGGGTATTTAAGCTCCTGCCCTTTATTCTCTCGGAGAGAAAGTTCGTCCTTTAAATGAAAGTGCCCCCTCCCTTGCGCACGGATCCGCAACACCCCCCGACATTCTTTAGCTTCGTGATAAACCCGTGCCCCAACCGTTAATCAGATTGGTTAACAAGCTCCAGTTTTACCTTAAAAAAAATTTTCTGAAATGAACAACCAACTTTCTGCGGTAAAGTAATCGCCCTGTGTGCCATTCTACTGCTGCTGAGGAACAGATGATGTTTGCAGCACAAAATAATGAAGCATGTCACTCAAAGATTATGTAAAAGTCACATGAAATCCGACAGCAGCAGTAGAATGGCACACAGGGCGATTGCTTTAGCACAGAAAGTTGGTTGTTCATTTTGGAAAAAAATTTTGAAGGTAAAACTGGAGCTTGTTAACCAATCTGATTAATGATTAGGGCACGGGTTGATTGCCAAGCTAAAGAGCGTCGGGGGTGTTGTTTATAGGGGATCCGTGCGATAGGGATGCGCAGATGGCGGTTATATCCGTGGGCGATGCGGATAATCCGTGGGTCAGGCGGGTCGGGTAATAAAAAAAATACATTATGATTAATTGCAGGTGGCTCGCGGGTCATAGCAGTCGACCAGCAAAAAAGCAGAGAGTGGACTTTGCAGAATGTAAAAATGAGATGCCTAAAATAATGGATGAAGTGCAAGAGTACTGTGCAAACTTTCAGTTAGAGGAGTCATCAGAGGAAAATCTGGGATCTCATTCTGGGAGAAACAAGTTAACTTATTTACACGACTGCATCGCCTTGCAAAGAGAAGCTTGTGCATTCCTGCAACAAGTGGTGCAAGCTAACACTCATTTAGTGCAGCCGGCTGTGTTTTGGAGGCGAGGCGGAATCGCCCGAATCCAGGCACAGAAGATGCTACTCTGTTTTTGCACAGTGCAAAGAAAAAGGCCAAGTAAACATAACATAGCTGCCATTTAGGCTGAAGTGGCACTGTTTTTGTTATTTTTTCCTGTAGCCTATATGTAAAAGCTGAATCTGCTGTTATTAACAAATGATCCACGGTGACCTATCATCATGCTTAAAACAAAGAATTTAAATTATTAAAGTGTCGATCGGGTGCGGGTTGGGTGCGGATATATATATCGGATAAAATAATATGTGCGGGCGGGTGACGGGTGGATGATTAAAATAATGGAGCGAATTTAGGTAACATTTCGGCTGATCCGCGCATCTCTACCTTGCGCAAAGGAGAGGCGCTTTCATTTTAAGGATGAACCTTCACAGTTCAGTCTGCGGCTGCTCATTAACCCTTGAAGAGTTCACTACACCGGTGGTCAGAAAGACGCACACCGCGATTGTCATAAATTACAAATGATCAGTGTTTTCAATCAAAAGTGACTTATTTTAGGTTTCAAATAGAGAAATACACATTAGTAGTAGCAGAACAACTCTTTACAGTTCATGAAATACACCACGGTTGTCTGTGAAAAGGGCAATAATTATATTAAGTATGATCTGACAACGTTCTTACTTCATACAGTATACACATTTTAGGCATAATTAGACATTTTGTGCTGTTCGTAATTGTACTTTTGGACCATGATCTGTTCACACTGCAAATCTGATATTGGAGTGAACAGCTAAAAAAATCGGATCTGAGAAAAAAAATCAGATTTGAGCACTAAGCCTTGCCGTCGCGAACAGTAGCCTTAAATGCAACTCATGGCTACTCAGTGTGACAGGCGGGGATGCATTTGTTTTAATGTTTTTTTTTTTTGTTTTCTTCGTCTATTTATGCTATTTTGCTTATTATTTTTCAATACACAACCCAATACATTTGGTGGGATTTTGACCCCATATGTATGGTCTAAAGCACATGGTGCAGTTTAACCTATGGCAAGTCTGAATCAACTTTTGCTATTTTAAGGATGGGGCAAACCATCTGTGCACCAGGCGCATAGTCTAAGAGGGTTTCTGATTTTCTTAATGAGTTATGGGTGTGTTCTAGGCGTAACATGCATTAAACCAGTAATTCTCATCCACGTTCCTGGAGGACCACCAGCTCTGCATATTTTCCACGTCTCTTTAATCAAACACACCTGATTTAGATCACCAGCTCATTAGCAGAGACTGAAAGGCCTGTAATGGCTGTGACAGACATAAAGACATTCAAAACATGCAATGCTAGTGGTCCTCCGGGACCGTGGTTGAGAATCACTGCATTAAACTAATCGGAGTCTCATATCCCATTTCCTTTAAGAGTTGGCTGTGTCATGCCATGGCACTTTTGCTATTTACATGATGGATTTTGTAACATTCACTAATGAGAATACGGTTAAAGACCATCTGCGGAATAAGTCTCTTCCATTCGGTCTCTTCCTTTCGACTGTGGATTTGGGAAATGGTGGTGAACGAACATCACTGAACACATCCATTAGATATTTAATTTCATAATTTGCTTTGTTAAGCACAATAATTTGTTTCAAACTATTTCTAAATTCAGTTTTCCAGCAAACTAACAAATGTACAATAACCAAAACATCCTATATCCAAACACACTTCCTATTCTTATGCTCC
Organism: Danio tinwini; assembly: GCA_903798205.1. NCBI lineage: Eukaryota > Metazoa > Chordata > Actinopteri > Cypriniformes > Danionidae > Danio > Danio tinwini. Next base: position 34,360,720 of record CAIGQZ010000427.1, read on the forward strand.
TATATCAATAATGCATACATCTCTAAAACCTGACAGGTGGACAAATCCAAACAATAAATGATAAAAACAAATATAATTATGCATTTAATAAATAATAATTACAACACTAAACAAATGTAAATTGTCCTAAATAAACTGGCTATAACAGAGCCAGATTCCACCAAAGCCCACTGAGGTGGAGGCACGAGCAAGAACAAAGTTACATCCGAACACACTTCCTCTTCCTATGCCTAATACATTTTAATCCTTTAATTTTTCATATTTAAAGATATATGTGTACTGCTGTACATCCGTGTGTGTGTAATAAGCAATGTGTATGTGCATAGACGCATAACACTAAGATACTCTTTAAATAATAAATAAAAACCTTTTGCCGTTGACTTCAGAGCAGTTTTTAGTTGGTCAATGGTCTATTTCAGTTTCTTCAAAATAGCAATGTGCCAGCAATGCACCTTAACACACCTCCTTTTCAGACCAGCACACACATTGGTGCACAAACGGGCACAGATGCATTTGCTATTTAAACAAAACTCGAAAATGACCTGAAAACAACTGCTTATCGCCACACCAAGTCAATGGCGCAGGGTTTTTATTCCTTATTTTGAGAGTGTATTAGTGATACGCACCTATGCATCTAAAATTAAACGATTAAAATGCATTTCTAAATATAAAAAACACTACCTCCACCCATGCCATGACTAGGGCTGGGTATAAAATATACTGTAGATTCACTGTTTTGAAACAATATCAATTGATAATGACTGAATGGAGCAATTTGAACACAACACAGAACAAAGACAATTAAAGGAACCAAAAACTGATGTCAGAAAATGTGACCATAAACAGGACTGAATGCTGAAGAAAACCTAGTTCCTCTTGTGCCATTCAAAAATCATTTTGCTCATTACACTTCTAAACAGACATCAGAAAAGAGTCCACATTTGTACTGTTAAGGTACATATTACTATACGCTTATTTCACACGGCCGCTATTTTTAAAAATCGAAAGTGAGGCTGCGCTGGGAAGACATTGCAACAACATGCTTTTGTAGTGAAGTGCAGATGTGGTGTAAACATCACTTTAATATCGTTCAGTTAAATTTTAACAATTAAAAGCATATTAGGCATCACACAAAATCACAATCTCTTTTAGAGTAATAAGCTTAGGTGTCCTCCAGTTCATGGCATCAGGTAAACCCTGTGGGGACGCTTCCCTTCTTTAGCCTATGTAACCCGGTGAGCGAAAAAAAACATGCAGTTCTCTGTTACATGCCTCATGTTGTCTGAAATAATGTTGTCCCAGTACTGAAGTTTTAAGTGTGTTCTTAAACACAGCTTATTTGCCCAACACAGGCTCATTCTGAAAACATAGTCCCGTGGACATTTCTGGAGACCACAAATTATATAGCCGGAGGTATGTATGGCTTGCATTTCATTTCATAGTTTTTTTTTTTTAACGACCCCTACAGGGCGGTATGGCGCCATTCCTTTTCGTGCTTACCAGCTGACCACTCACCTCCGTGTGGAGGGCTATCCCACCGCAACCAGTTTGTCTTGTTAGTTTGTCATGTACATCGGCGGACTTGAGTTGCAGAGACAAGTTGACCACGACGACGACGGAGTTCAAGTCCGGGGAAGAGCAGTTCCAGAAATCAGGTAAGACAAAAACAGAATCCAAAAAATAGTGATCAACAGGTTGAGAATGAGGTAAAACCCAAACACATGGTAAAAATCGAGAGCTTTTCTTTTTCTGGACGGCTTTGGGTTTAGGGAAGTAAGTGGGTGGGCGGGTCAATCGATAAAATTGGTTGGGTCTAGGAAGAGAGGAGGATGGGTCAGTCGATTGGTCGGCCGGCCAGTTACTCATTCGGTCATTCAGTCACTCAGTCAGACAGACAGTCGGTGGACAGCGGCCTCTGGTAGGTTTATGCGAGAACATCGGGCATGAACTGCACTCGCGAGAAAAATGTTAGATGTAAAAAAAGCACACACATCGGCCTCTAGCAGATTCGCGAAAACAAAAACTGCAAAAATATGTACCTCCCGGAACGTATTTTGCGGTCTCCAGAAACATCCAAGGGACTTTGTTTTTAGAATGAGCCTGAGTTGGATTTCCCATAGTGTTAACAGAAATGTCTGTGATTGATTGTGAAGTTCATCAGTTCACTGCTTTTTACTGAGTGCAAACACAGATACATTTACACTGAAGCGTTTTAAAGCCGCAAAGATCAGTGTAGTCATCAGAGGATCGCTTGTCTGGGTTTTTGCACTAGGTAAACATCGGTGAAGTGCATTAAACTGATGACCTTCACGGCCAATCACAGTCATTTCTGTTGAGCACTGGTGAATACCATGGCAAATCAGCTGTGTTTAAGAACGCGCTCAGCAGTTTTGTTTTTTCAGGACTGAAATTCAATACGGTAAAATCAAAAGTAGTGAAAATATTGGTTCATTAACTTGAGTTTGATAAATAGCATCTAAAACTAGGGCTGTGCAAAAATATCGATACATCTATCGCGATAATTTCTTTTACGATAGTGTATCGATAGTCCAACCTCAAGTATCGATTCAAGTTGTGCCAAACGACCTCCTCCTCCGCTCCTGTTGATGTCGCTAACTCGCGATCAACAAAACGCCAAGTAGTACGGTATCAGAAGTAAGCAAGAGTGAGCATGGTGGAAAATATAAAGCTGCCTCCAGCTTTTAGAGCTGACGTGTGGCTGCACTTTGGTTTTAAAGCTATATCAGGGAGTACTGAATTGGACAAAAAAATGCTATTTGTAAGCTTTGCAATATATAAAGTTCTCTGTTCAATCACACTGTGCAGTTCTAATGAATTGGAATGGATGAAAAATAAATTGGAACTGGAGTTTTAATTTGTCTGCCGACTTTATCAAGTTGTCAATATAATTTGACACACATACTAATACAAACTAATGCAATATATCACAATATATATTGCACCGCAATATATCGTGATATATTGTATCGTGACCCATGTATCGTGATATGTATCATATCGTGAGGCCCTTGACATTACACAGCCCTATCTAAAACGTGTGTTTGGTAAAGAAAACGTTAGCTAACTAGTGCCATTTCCCTTAACTTAGCTGAAAATGAGGTCTGACATCCTTTTTTAATTTCATTATCCATATCCGGGTCACTCGGAAGGCGGTGAAATTATAAATTTTTGTCACTTTCACTTCGCTGATAAGATATACAGCCAGGTACACTGCAATACGTCATCGCAGACACTGTTCCTGTATGACTCCAGGTGATATTTCCGGGGTTCCTCCAACCCCCCCCTTGCTTTCGCATTTAAACTGGCACCCGCATGAAATCAGTTTATTATTACCTAAAAAGTACCAAATGTTACCTTGAGGTACCTTAAAGAAACAAATGTGTCCCTTTAAACAACCAATGAGGACATTTTAGGTAAAAAAGTGTACCTTTTGAAAAGGTACTGCCAAAGTGACAGCTTTTGTGCCTTTATTTCATAGAGTCTTGCAGAAGATCTTCATTTGTGGCTCCTTTCTAATGCTGTTTTAACTCATTTACACATTTTATAAGCTCTTCATGAATTCTCAGCTGATAAAAATACCAGGGCTCCTTGCTAAGATGTTTTAAGGGTCCTTGTGCTCCTAATTAAAAGAAAAAAATAGCACAGTTGAAGATTCGGGGGCACAGACAATTAAAGATTTTTCCCCTAAAACTATTATTTACTGTACATATTAAGGCAGAGCACCGCAGGCAAAATGGATATCGAGCTTTTGAGCGTTTCGCTTTTCATAAAGTGTTTTAGTAAAGCATTTATAGGTCTTTTTCCCCAAAGCAACAACACTCTTTTTCTATTTCTGCTCTTTATATATACCAATAAATTACGACTAGGGAAAAGATGTGCAGTAGAAACTCATAGTGTGTGTTCACAATTGCCAAACAAAATACTCGGTTTCTCTTCTGGCAATCATCCCAGTTCAATACAGGTATTAGAAACATGTCTACATGTAGCAGATCTTCATTTGAGGCTCATTTCTGGTGCTGTTTTAACTCATTTACACATTTTATAGGCTCCTCACAGTGCTTGTGCTAATAATTAAATAAATAGTAGCTGCCAGTGCTTCTTATTTGATTTGATAAATTCATGAATTTTATCCTTTTTATCCTTATTTTCTAGAATCTGTGAGCTCAAATTATTGCAGGTCTCACTTTGCAAAAAAATAAAAAATAAACTAAGTCAAATCTAATAATTAAATTATTCAAGCAAGCGGAGTTGTTTTTTATAAAATAATATAATCAAGTTATAATCACACAAATTTCTAAATGATCACAATTAGAAATGTGAATCACTCATTAACCCGCTGGCCTAAACTAGCACAAAAACACACTTTTTTTAATAAAAAAAGACTATTGTTATAAGAATTCCCCAAATATAATGAGATACAGTGGTCCCTCGCTATAATGCGGTTCACCTTTCGTGGCCTCGCTGATTTTTTTTAGTGCAATTTGACATGCTTATTTCTAATATTTATTTACAGCATTGTGTTCTGCGTCCTGATTGGGTATAGACTAGGGATGCTCAAAATAACTGATTAACTGTTAACCGAAAGTGTGCATTTGTAACCGATTAATGGTATCAGTCAAACAATAAAAAATATTATTTTATATATTTTTAAAGTTTGGCTGCATAAGGGACCGATCACCGAATGCTTTTTTGCGTTGAGAAGGGCATTTAATGGTTTATTAACTGTTTTGCACACCTCACGTTATGCTGTTGCGCGCTGTGTGCTCGCGGTTGAAATAAAACTCAACCCTGAGCGGAATAGTGCGTTACGTCAGTCGCGTCTTTTTCATTCTTTAATCAAATGAAAGCAGAGCAGGGTTTCTGTTGAGATGCCTGCAGTATTTGTGTTGTCAGGACGACAGATATTTTTTTAATGATGGACGAGAATCTTGTGGTCGCAGTTTCAAGTTAGCCAGAGCTGTAGACATTACTTTACAAATCATGGATATCACAATGTTATTCTGTATATTACAATTATAACAACATGGACAGCAACACTCGCGCACAATAGACCAGCTGATTCAGTCGTTTCCTATAGTGACATAAAAAAAGAGCACCGTGCTTCTTTTTTCTTGTCAACATAAAAGGCAGTGTGGTGCGGTGCGCCTTGCATTTTTGGAACGGAAAAGCGCGTTCGCTGTGATCGCGTTCGCAGTCTTACGCCGGGGGTATAATAGGGCCCAATATAGGGCTGGACGATATGGCAAAAATTTATATCACGATATATTCCTTAATTTTGGTCGATACGATATAATTCCGATATCGATATGGACAATATTTAAAAGACAGGAAAAAACTGCCAAGAACACATACAATGGATGTCTGTACCTACAAATGTTTGCAAACTGAATTTGCCAAGTCTATAATACCTCCAGGCTCTTATAACTTTAAAAAATAAAAATAAAAACAGCACAAAAAAAATTAATGTTCACTTTTTATTTGTATTTAACTTTTACAAACAATATTTGCAAAAATATTTGCAATAGAAAAAGAGTTCTTTGAGTAGATTTATAGTTCTGGTTGCTTTTCATCTTGAACGTGCTTTAAATATTCTCTGTCTATTTATATTTGTGTAATTACCTAAATAAATTAAAAGGTTTAACATAAAACTCTTTCTTATATATTTTATATAGTCTATTTAGGTAGACTAATATTTTATCGAGTATATGCAAGGATCGGGTTTTTATGTATGTGCGTGTGTTAATGCGGGAGTATATGTAAGGATCCAGCATGCATCAAGTTTATATGTAGGCTATATGCGAAAGTTTCGTACTCTTTTTGAACATTCAGTAGTATAGGTGTATATTCGAGTAATTTATGAGTGTATATGCTTGTGTTGATAAGCGAAGTTTGATTTTAATCCTACACGGCGGAGGTGGATGGTGATGATTGTGAGGCGACAGGTTGGCTTAAACTTTTATGATGCCTCATCTTCTTACTCTTAGTATGTCTTATCAGGAGTAACTGCTTCAAATGGTGAAACAGATCTGATGCGTCCCCGCTGCTAGTCAGCAACACTCTCCGGCATATTTTGCAGGGCACCGAAACTATAAGTTTATCTGAACTTAAAAAGCTGAACCACTTTCACACCACTGCAATAATCTTACTATTTCGTCTGCGTTCTTACTTGTGGAAGCTTGTTCATTCACATCTGTATTCATGGCAGGGCCTGCGCATCCATAGAGGTGACCTAGGCGGCCACCTATGGCGACAGAATAGTGAGGGCGGCGTCCGCAAACCCCCCGGGTCCTCACTTTCATCCGCGACGCACCACCCACCCTTTCATCCGTGAACCGGTCACTTTCTTTTTAACTTTCGGGTTGAGGGCGGAGTAATCGCCGTTCACCCTGAGTGCTTTAGGGCACTCATTTTGTAGTTAAAACTTTCTGCGACGTAACTTAACCAACTGCTGTGCTGAGCGCTAGCAGCGTGTCTGTGATGAACGTCATCACTCAAGTAACATCACGCTCTTTCTGACAGCTGAGCACTGAACCTTAAGTATATGATCATATATAAATAATAATAATAATAATAATACATATATATATATATATATATATATATATACACATGCAAATTTATATCGAAATACCGGAAATGGGTTTAAAAAACATATCACTGTTACTGAAAAAAATCTATCGCGATATATATTGATATCGAATTATTTTCCAGCCCTAGCCCAATATGTCTAATTACTAATAACTAGGGCCAGATGGAATCTGCGGACATTTTTTGCTATTTCTGCAGAGAATTTTGGTAAAAATCTGCGGATTTCTGCAGAATTATTTTGAGAGTATCATAACTAAAACCTTAATATGTTAAATAAAAAATAATATATTTGTAACTTGTATTTAATGTTTAAAATGCAAATCCAATTAGATTAACTGTTAATAGTTAACTTTAAGTAAATAAACAGAATTAATGATGGACTAAAAATCTTCGGAAATCTGCAGAAAATCTGCGGAATTCTGCACGTGCAGATTCCGTGTGGGCCTACTAATAACTAAATTATTAATCCTTGCCATGATGACAGTATACAAAAACTTTTACTAGTTATTTTGTAACATACTAGTATTCAGCTTAAAGTGCTATTTAAAGCCTTAACTAGGTTAATTACATTAACTAGGCAAGTTAAGTTAATTAGGCAAGCCTCTTTGTTTAATAATAATAATAATATTGACCTGATATTTATATATATATACACACACACATACATATATATATATATATATATATATATATATATATATATTTTTTTTTTTTTTTTTTTTTTTTTCCCAGCATTGAATGTAAAAAAATTGACTTTCTCCAGAAAAAAAAAAAAATAATAATAGAAATTACTGTGAAAATTTCTCCCTTGATCTAATAAACATCACTAGGGAAATATTCCAAAAAGCATTTCACAAGAAGGGCTAATAACTTTATCTTCAACTCCATGTTTCAAAACAGAAAAGAAAACACCATTGCGCGATCTTTCATTTCACGCCGACTTAAAAGTATGAATATCTCCAGTCACATTTGACCCCAAACTTAACTTCAAAATCACACCTCAGCAATAGATTTAACTAGAAAGTGAGTGTGGATCGCTCGTGCAGAACTTGCCACCACAGTGCTAAAGCATTATGGGTTGTTGCCAGTACAAATTACAAGTCAAAAGTTTAATACTTAGGAGTCGGGGGTTTGTTTTGCCTTAGCAAACACCAGCAATGAATGTCCTCTTCAATCACAGTAAACAGCCCGTCTACAGTCTCCATAGATGGTGTGTGGGCAGCTGTGCTTAGAAAAAGAAAAAAAAAAACGATTCTACAGAACAGAAGTCACTATTCACCACAGACAGCAAGGGTAAGAACTGCGCGCGAACTCTCGGTCTGTCTCCAAGATCCTCTCTTTACGCGGTGTTGTCACTCATAACACAAAAAAAACACACACGCATTCATGGATCAATGTGTGAGAAGTGTGAGCGCTGTGTGAAATATGAGGCTGACCTGCTGAACTGTACTAGACGAATCTGACAGCAGCGTTCAAACTGATCTGCTGGGTTGTTTCAAGCTGGGTTATTTAGCAGTTTGAGCTGCATGAATGCAAAAAAAAATTGGTTTTCGGATATCATGGTTTTTTTTTATGGGCATTTTTAAAACTGGAGCTTTTTTATTATACTGTAAAAAAATGCTGGGCTCCACACAATTAATTTGTGTTGGGACAACTAGAAGGAATTAAGTTAGCTCATTTGATTTTACACATTTAAGTAAATTGAACAACACAACTTTAAGAATTGTGTTGTTGCAGCTCATTTTAAAGGTGCTGTATGTAAGTTTTTGACTCTTCTAAAGCATAAAAATACTATAATATGTGTGCAGATATTTAAGAAACATCCTAAGTGAACATACTTGTTTAACTGAAAAACAATGCTGAAGTCAGATATTCTGCTTTGAAAATGTTTTTTCCGTGCCAAAACGCTGTCTATGTTTAGGTAAATTTAACCTGCACAATGCCAGTTTAGCCTATTATAATTCAGCACCCCGGGTTGCCTTGTTGGAAAACAGCATATTTCATGCATTCATTCAGAAAGGCTCTGAAAGCATGTGTCCGTGACCGAAATGCGACAGTGTCAGTGGACCGTATCAGATGTCAAAATGAGACAGATTTAGTTCCACATGAGGTTATTAATTAGCAAATGACATAAATATTATGATTGTGAGCAGGTTACATTGTAACCGCGTCTCCTAACAACACTGTGACGAGATACGCAGTAATGAGCAGTTTGGCTGTTTGCACCAGATGAAACACAACAGAAATTTAAATACAGCTTTTCAGAAGAACAGAATATGCACTCACTCACGAAACTGTAAGGTTTATCATCTATTTAATACATGTTAACCTTCTTTAACATCATTAAATATAGATGCTGAATCACTCATATGTGTTTCAAGAGTTCACACGTAGATATTGCTTGATGCTATTAGCAGGTTTGGCATGCTGTCCCGGGAGAGAACCCTGAGCTCAGAGATAATTGAGCCCAGGGCTCCCGCCTGGTCGATTGAGCATGTAAGGGGAGTACGAGATCAGGTAGTTCTCGAGATCTCCTTGTGATAAAGGAAGAAAGGCGGAGAAGGGGTGGATGGGGGGTTTCTTCGGAATACGAAGATAAGGGAGTAAATTTTACTAGGCTACTTATAGTGAGTTTGGGTTCATCTGATTGGCTAACTAATGATTGTAGATGAGAGCCAGCTGCAGTCAATCATATCACGTACTCCTCTCGAAATTAGTTTGTGAAACTTCACTTAGTTCTAAAGTTCAATTTCAAACAGTTTATTGTATTTTCAAGATCTGAGGTGAACTATCTGCTGCTGCTTTCAGTATATGGCAATAAATGTCCTGTAAAATGGCATTCAAACTCGCAATGTTAGCATTTAGCACTGAATAAAGCACATGAGGTTTACCTGAGGTGATCACTGTCATAGGTTTCTGTTGTTCAGCTGTGAGAAATAGAAGCCATTTCTAATATATCAATTCGAGGTGTTGGTTAGAACCAAAACTCCTTTTAATATGGAAAATATTCCCTCTATCGCGTGTCGTTGCTTTTATTTAGAACACAGTTTAAATCACTCGCTCCTGTACTCAATCTGGCATCCCAGCATGCGTTTATTATGATCCAGGAGTGCAATACCTAGTTCAACCACTGGGTTTCAAATTTACATACTGCACTTTTAAATACAGTAAGTAGTTTGAACAAACAACAAACTTTTTTTGAGTGTAGTTTCAGAAATCATGTTTTACACTGAGTAAGGCTGCGTGGCAGTTTTGGGGAAAGTAACTTTAGAAAATAATGCATTCGAATATTGAGTTACTCTGCTAAAAAGTAACTAGTTGCATTACTTAGTTACTTTTTATGGTAAATAATACATTACGTTACTTTTGAGTTACTCTTGCATTACTTTTCCAGACCTGGCTGAGGCTTGACCTCTTTCAGAACTTGCAGGGGGGTTTTTTTGTTTTTTGTTTTTTAAACAGAGGAGCTCCACATTAACAACACACTGTATAACCTTCATTTACCTGTAATTAAATGTAGGCTAATGTAGAAATGTAGGACCCCAGAGCTCTACATGTCGTCCATACAGATTAATGAAAGTTTAAAGCAATGTGTTTGCTACTTTTGTACTTTTAGTCTTATTAGTGAAGTAAAATAGGCGACGCAGTGGCGCAGTAGGTAGTGCTGTCGCCTCACAGCAAGAAGGTCACTGGTTCGAGCCTCGGTTGGGTCAGTTGGCGTTAAATCAGGTTTATTTTGCACATTAACATAACAGATATCCATACAGCAGTGGATATTAACCTGTATCCTGTCACATTTGTGTGCAAAAAGAGTGCCAAGCTAAACGCGCGCACTGTCTGTGTGTGTGTCCGCACTGTGTGTGTATCTGTGTGTGTGTGAACTTTGTAACGACATTGTGTGTGACTCATCGTTGCAACTCCACAAGAAATGCATCAAATACTCATTGGTAAAGGTCTTACTGTAGTATTTCTCGCAAACGTTATGTGAGATCAGCTTCCTTTATATCTGTCTGTGGTCTGAAGCAGCCGAGGGAGAAGATTAAGGCATGCTGACAGGCACGTGGGAACGGTGGGCACGGGGGACTAGCCCTAAGGCGCAGTACACAAAAACCGCTACCTGATGGTTAGAGTTATAAAATAGAAGCTTTTGAAAGCTATAATAAATAATCTGATGGGTGTTTTGAGCTGAAACTCTACAGACACATTCTGGAGACACAAAAGACTTATCTTAAATCTGGAAAAAGGGGTAACCTAGGTGCCCTTTAAAGAGGACCTATTACTCAAAAGTCACTTTTATAATAGGTTTAAACACAGTTGTGTGGCAACAAGCAGTGAATATAAACAGCTTATAATGATAAAAATGCAATAATTTTATTTTTAATAATCACACTTGATAAAAACAGTCTGCAGAAACACTTTGATTGACATTCTCCCTTTTGTAGGTGTCAGAGGGGGAAAGCTCCGCCCACTAGTGACGATATCTCCCTCATTAGCATAGGACGTTAGTCTGCCACTATGCAGAAGCGTAAGCATTTGTAGCTCCGCCCTCTTTTAAAAAAACACAATCTCATTTCAATTTAAGGCGACAGTCACCAAAACGGCACAATTAGGATCAAAGCATAAAAGGATCCGTTTCAACGAGTTATACAACATTATTGGTGTGGTATTTTGAGCTGAAACTTCACATACACACTCTAGCGACATCAGAGACTTATTTTACATCATGTGAAATGGTGCATAACAAGTCCCCTTTAAATACAACTTCAGAAAAATCTGTTTCACAGTGTAAAAATTATAGTAGGCAGGAAAAGCAATGGCTTTAATGATGTCAGCAGAAGCATAGAGCCAGGTAATTTCCTTATTTAATACACCAGTGAACCTCTTGCAATTCACCAGGAACATATTAAGAAACATTAACATGCTGGCTTAAAGAGTGTGCCACTTCAGGTTTTTGATTTTTTTACTCTCTATCTCTCTCTCTGCCCTGCTGTTTGTTTGACACACAACACAAACTCAGCGGCAAGAGAGACGGCTTTAGCTAATGGCTTTTTAATGGGCTGCTGGGTTTCTTGTGTCTTCGAGCTGATGGCCACCACTTACCCTGAGCACACACACACACACGTGGCATACAAAAACGGAGTCATTCCCACTTTGTCTTGTCTCCTTAAAGTGACTTAGAAACCTCAGTCCACTAACGACGTCCTGCTCTTTCAGCAGTCTGGAGTCACATATATGAACTCTGATTCCATTACAGACTCATAAAACACTCGGGAAAGAGCGAGACACAAGACAGACGCTCTCTGATTTCATAACTCAGCATTACAGCACGCATTCACACAGATGGAAAAGGCAAAATGCTTTGCATTGATATATTAGAGCGATGAAAACTAAATTTCGGACAGAACTTCCTGGAAATGGAGCTCAACTGCATTATCTTACGCCTAAAAATGTAAAAAAGAAAAATCAGATTGGAAGAATAGAGAGAGTTTAGAGAAACCGCTTACTCAACCTTATGTTATTCAAAACTGTTTTGTACTTTCTCCTCATACAACACGAGCTCTCTGTTTTCTGCTACTGTACTTTCACAAGTCTATAGAGGGGGAGAGCGGGAACGAAAGTACTGCGGGATGAAAGAAACAAAGCCATTTTCTCGGAGACCTGACAACATTTGCTTTCCAAGCTATAACAGCATATTCTGCAGGCAAACCTTGTTGAATCTGCCAAATATCACTTAATTTCATCACTTTGTCCTGTGTTTAAGTCATGGTAGCAGTTTTGGAAGTGTGGAAATAAAATTACTATAGCGGTACTTTTTTGCTAATTCCTAAGTTGTTACAATAACAACCCAGGCTCATTCTGAAAACCTACTGCTATATACATTTCTGGAGAGTGCCAAATACATTCCAGGAGGTATGTTTTTTTTTTGCAGTTTTTGTTTTTGCAAATCCACCAGAGGCCGCTGTATACGCTTTTTCAGATCTTAAAATTCTCTCGCGAGTGCCATTCGAACCTGCTCTTCTCGCGTAAATCCACCAGAGGCTACTGTTTACACTTTTTGAGATCTCAAATTTCTCTCGCGATTGCCATTAGTGCCTGCTGTTCTTGCATAAATGCACCAGAGGCCGCTGTCGACTGACTGACTGACGGACTGACTGACCAATTAACTGACCCACCCTCCTCCTTCCTTAAACCCAACCAATAATGTTTTCAAAAGCACTGATTGACCCGCCCACCCACTTCCCTAAACCCAACCGTTTTTAAAAGCAATCCAAACAAAGAAAAGCCCTCACCTGATTTTGTACCACATTTTCAGATTTTACCACATCCTTACCCTGTTATTTACTTGTTTATTTTAATTTTGGGATTTTGCCTTACCCGCTTTCTGGAACCGTTCTTCGCCGGACTCTAACCCCATCATCGTGGTCATCTCCTCTCTGCGGACGTTTGCCAAAGTACATGCCGAGCTACTGGACAAACTGGTAACAGCAAGAAAGCCGTCCATACGAAGGCAAGCGATCAGCTGGTAAGTGTGACAAGGAACGGCGTCTTACCGCCCCGTAGCGTTCGTTTTAAAAACGAAATGCACCCATACGTACTTCTAGCTACACAATTTTCGGTCTCCAAAAATGTATATAGGGCTATGTTTTCGAAATGAGCCTATGTTGTACAATAATCCTAAACCTACATGCTATTTAATGCTAAAAAACATCCTTAAAGGCCCAATAAAGTGCTTCAAAATGTTTATTTTTGTTTGTGTGACATAATTTCAACCAAAACATGTAAAAGCCTCACCCCTTTAAAATAAACAGCCAATAGCATTTTTTTATTGGTTGAGTTCAAGAGCATCGAATGAAAAGCAAAATGAGAAGCGTCTTGAAAGAGGCGGGGCATGTCAGATACTAGAGAGCATTTCATTGGTCAGAAAATTTGATTAGAAACTGAAGTATGAGGTGAGGAAATATGAGATGAGGTTTAGTTGGTTTTGGATGTTTGAAATCTGAATTTTGTCATTGTTTTGGCACATTATCTTATAGATATCCTTAAGACTAACATACTGATACTAACATCTAAGACACTTTATTTTGATTTCACAGGAACCTTAAATTTGCATTGCCTGAGTTTAAAAGTAAATCGGGTGTAAATTGCAAACGTTTCTGTCAGGACGAAAAAAACATTTCATTTGATCCCTCTGCTAATAGTCATACTTTATTTTTCACTTTCACATATAAGTTTGCAGTATTTAAATTTAAATGTCTGATAAAATTAATGCATATTGCCAATAATAAATTATTTTCTTTTATTAAATTTTTTTGTGTATTGTTGAGCATAAAACATTTAATTTTTAATGAAAATTTAATTTTTTTTTTTTTTTTTTTGCAAAGGTAAACAAAATTAGGACAAAGTTAGTTTGTCGTTTACATATTAACAAGGTCATAGTCAGGTATATTTAATATAAACAAGAGTAAGCCAGTAAAACTAGCATAAACTGTTACGTTTGACCCCGTCAGTAGTGCAATTTACGTTTTAACTGAAATTATTTTCAAGTTGTTCTACATTTGTACAAAATACCACCTGACATTGATAGACTACATTTATGAATTAGTACCCACAGCATAAAATAAGAAATAATAATATATAATATATTAGTTATTCATTCATTTTCCTTCAGCTTAGTCAATTTACCAAAAGTCGCCACAGTGGAATGAACCGCCAACTTATCCAGCATGCCCTTCCATCTGCAAACCAGTACTGGGAAACATCCATTCACACTCATACACTACAGCCAATTTAGCTTATTCATTTCACCTATAGTGCATGTCTTTGGATTGTGGGGGAAACCGGAGCACCAGGAGGAAACCCACGCGAACATGGGGAGAACATGCAAACTCCACATAGAAATGCCAACTGACCCAGCCAGGACTTGAACTAGCGACCTTCTTGCTGTGAGGCGACAATTCTAACCACTGAGCCACTGTGTCACCCTGAATTAGTAACCACAGCAAAAAAATTATAAATAAATAATACTAATATATAATATATTAGCTATATATATATATATATATATATATATATAATGTCTAAAACATTCTTTTAAAATTAGTTTCATATGAAAAATGGATCTCTCATTTTATGATGTCAAATATTAAAACCATATAGTCCACGTGACGTGTGCAGATCTGTGTGGCGAACAGGCCAAAATTAAAACCATTGTTCAATGAAATCTCACCCTCCACCGCTGCTCTCAGATTTCAATTGTGCTTCTGGTTATTCAGACTTGGCATATGTCAAGGATGACACTTGGCACAGAGATTTTGTCAAAGTCATACGGGTTTGGAAAGACATGAGGGTGACGAAATGATGACAGAATATTATTTTGAGCACAGTATATAATTATGACTGCCAATCATTGAAATAAATTGTTATTATCAAAGGTCAAGTCAGCTGTGCCGCATTTTTTTACTTTCAGGAAACAGCCTATATTTGGTGAAATTCAATTTATCTGAATACAGAAGAGAAAAAAAAACATAAAAGGAAAGCTAATGCTGGTTGTAAATCCCAGAGATATCCAAGTATTTCAGTGGAATCTCCCGCTGGAATCGGCAATAACAAAATTCCATGCATGCTTCAAAAAAGCCTATCCAACAGGAGAAATGTTAAGAAATAATAATAATTTTCCCAGAGACAACATTTGCGAAACCACAAATGCCACAACAATTTAATAATAATAATACATTTTATTTAAAGGCGCCTTTCTAGCAACACAAGGACATCATACAATAAAACAAGAGCAATAAAACAAGAGAAATAATATAAAAGTATACGCAACAATAGTTTAGAAACAGTTAAGTAATACAATTTAAGTTAAACAGCAAAAATCAGTCTTAGGCACTCGAAAATTTTGAAAAAATATTCACATTTTTCGAGTGCCTTTAACTGATTTTTGCTTTTTATTTTGATGAATCCCTTCCCCAAAGAGCATCGACACATTATTTAAGCTGCCCCTGAGCACTAATAGTTTGATTTTTGGATTAATTTAAGTTAATTTGCGCTAAATAGTCGTTCGCGTAGTTTGGAGATCACCCTATAGTTAACCATAAAAATTGATTTTCGCTAAACTGTAGATTTTCGTTAAATCTGGCAACACGAAGTACTCCAGTTAATAATTATATACATAGACATTTACACTGATTACAAATGACTCACATGCATTTATGTAATTATATATTTCCTATTTAGACGGTTAGCTAACTGCTAGACACCAACAACAACAAAGTAAACGAATAATTCATTAGCGCGCAGCAAATTATCAATCCATAACTCATAATGAGTACATAAACCAGAATATTATGTAGCCTATTAAGGGATCAGGGTGTTTTAAATTAGGCTACACGACATGACTGTGGCTTTTGCGGTCTCAAATTCCCAGATCAAGATCTCCACACCAGATCATATCACAATTTCAATAGCCTAATACTTCACTGACACGGCTGTTTTCGATGCAATATTACCACAACATCACACAACGAGCGCAAAAAAAATGTCATAATAAAATAGTGGATGCGAATGTAGAATCGACACAGACAATAAAAATAAACTTTCGCCAATCACCAAAATAAAAACAGCAGCGATCTTACCTTGCGCCTCAACTATTTGGAGCAGAACCCACAGAAAGAGAAGCACTAATCCCAATGGGAATCCCTGGCGTCCTGTTTTCGCCATGATTTTGGAGACTTTTTGGAAACTCCTCAGCGCGGAATAGTCTTCGGCGTATGTTAAACCGTGACCAAGGACGAGCAGCTCTGGCGCTAATCTGGAAATGCCGACACCGCGTCCCGAGTTCTGCACGGGAGATCAGGAGAGGGTCCCGGGACCGGAGAATCGGTAACGGAGGGTACGGAGCGATGCGCAGCCGCCCTCTCTCTATCTCTCATCTACGCGCGCTCGGCTCTCCACAGACGCGCGCGCACTCCTCTGCATGAGTTGCTCATTAGTTCGTGCGCGCGCTCATTCACTTGTATGATGCTGTGTTTGTGCAGCTTCTCTCTCTCTGGATGTGTTCAGGAGGTCGCTTTTCGGCTTCCAGCATCCAGCGGTATGCATGTGCGCTCGCCGAATATGAGCAGCGTGAGTCCCGTATCTCGGTTTAACCCGCATCCAGCTGCCCGCCTCTGCCCTCCACCGGCTACAGCGAACACTAGGACCGGATTCAGCGGCGGATCTTCCTGTTGAAATGTGTGATTTCACGATCTGGATGCGCTGTGAAAAAAGTGAAAACGCACTGATTTTAAACATCCTTATAATTCTCATAGCGTATTTCTGTGAGTATTACATATTCCATATCATATTACATAAGATATTTTAGTTCATTTGATGGAGTAGATCTATACTGTATATCACCATAACTATCATTTCGTTGCACTGTCTATCTATCTATCTGTCTGTCTGTCTGTCTGTCTGTCTGTCTGTCTGTCTGTCTGTCT
>CAIGQZ010000427.1:34377819-34416388 GCA_903798205.1 Danio tinwini
TCTATCTATCTATCTATCTATCTATCTATCTATCTATCTATCTATCATCTATCTATCACATCGCTCTATCTATCTATCTATATATCTATCCATCTATTTTTTCCCTGGAGAGATTTTTTTAGACACATTTTTCATATATAATAATAAAAATATATATTTTCCAATAAGTAGCTTCTATAATTTATAATTCCATAATATTGCAAAATAACAAAATCTTATAAAATACAATGTTTTTTCTGTATTTTGTGAATCATGTTTTTTTTTTCAGATTTTGAATTGAGGCCTTCCAATAACTTTTAATTTCGAAGAGTTCAGAAAAGTGACTTTTATGAACAGACAGGAGCATGAAGATAATCCAGAGAGTGATCAATATAAACAGGTAAATGGTCAGGATGGGCAGCAAAACAAAATAGCCACAGCCATATCACGCTGCAGCCCAAAACCAGTTACTCACTAAAGCTAAGCAGGGCTGAACCTGGTCAGTACCTGGATGGGAGACCACATGGGAAAACTAGGTTGCTGTTAAAAGTGGTGTTAGTGAGGCTAGCAGGGGGTGCTCAACCTGCGGTCTGTGTGAGCCCTAATACCCCAGTATAATGAAAGGGACACTGTACTGTCAGTGAGCACCATCTTTTGGATAAAACGTTAAAGTGAGGTAATTAAAAATCCTATGGCACTTCTCATAAAGAGTAGGGGTGTAACCCCGGTGTCCTGGCCAAATTTCCTCCATTGGCCCTTACCCATTATGGCCTCCCAATCATCCCCATCCACTGAATTGGCTCTATCATGGTCTTTCCACTATAGTTGGTGTGTGGTGAGCGCACTGGTTCCGTTGTCCTGTGGCTGTGGTCACATCATCCAAGTGGATGCTGCACACTGGTGGTGGTGTGGAGAGACCTCCCTCATGATTGTGAAGCATTTTGGAAGTACGGCCATACTCAATAAATGCGCTATATAAATACACACTACATTACAAATAGGAATGGCTGATGTAAAGCTGACGTTTTGACACAGTATCGAGATCTCAAAGCTATGATTCAAACCACCCAGGTCACGTGATTAAGATGATTCGAAACACCCAGGTCACGTGACTAAAGTGTTTTGAAACACCAGATCACGTGACTAAAGTCTTTCAAAACATCACGTCACGTAACTACAATGATTCAAAGTCATTTCAGAAGCGTTTCGAGACCTGGTGACTCTGTATTTGACTGACAGAGTCGGAAAATCTCATGTAGCCTAGTGGACCATGCATGTGCACAAAGTAAGTGTGCTGCAAATGGTGTGCTGCAAGTTTGAATCCTGACTTGTACAAATACTCTGAAATTATGATGATGTATTTTTAATAATATTACTTTTTATGACCAAAACAAGATTTATTGACAAAGTGTTCATTCAGATGTCAGACCAATGTTAAAACAGTTAGAACAGAGCCTCTAAAAAAACTAACATCTATAACTGCATAACTCTGGATTCGAACCCATTATTTCTGTATGCTAGTCAGGAACTTTCAGCGCTCCATTAAATCACTTGAAGCCTCAACTCTACAAAGTGGGATTTAATACCTCAATTTGATGAAGCTGTTCCAGATCAATTCATAAAAAATGACCACTAGGTGTAACTGTAGAGACGGGTTTCGAAACATTTTGAAGCTTCGACACATTTGCTTTGACTGTTTCAGTGTTTCATGAAGCCTCGCTTTGCCCACCACTACATTACATAAACAATAAACAAGGCAAAGGTCAAAAAAATACAAATGAACAAGGAATTGCTCGCTTACAGGTTAAGGCTCAGCAAAGTGTGTGAGTGAGGTGTTATAGTCCAGTCCAGGATATCAGTCTTCATGAGCTACAGCTGTCTGTGAGTAATCAGGAGTGATTGGGAACTGGTGTGTGAGGTGCATACTGGGATTTGTAGTCCATTTCTGTGGCAGATGTGTAGTTTGGATGTTCTCTAGTGATCTGCAGGGCTGTATAGCTGGTGATCATGACAAATTTATTAACAGGGGCTAATGAAATTTACCTAAAAAATGCTTTTAAACTGCTTTTCTTCCAGCCAAACTAAAAGAAAATTGACTTTCACCAGAAACAATATAGGAAATACTGTGCAAATGTCCTTGCTCTGTTTAACATCATTTGGGAAATATTTGAAAAATGATACAAAATTCACAGAACGGAAAATCATTTTGCATTTAACTGTATATGGCTTAAATATGTGCATTGCTAATGCATTTCAATTTGCATATGAAAGCATGTCAGCAGCCTTGAATCTTGTAGTTTACAAGCTGACAATCCAAACTCTGACAACCGGACACCATTAATTTTCAATGAGAGCTTTCCAGTGATGTGACATGACAGCAGTTGTGAGTGAACCTGCTGAAATCTGCAGCGTATACTGTACATTTAGTCGTCTAGCAGATGCTTTTACCCCAAGAACTTCAACAACACACGTAAGCAATTTGTCATGCAAGAGCCGTATATACTTGCAGCAGCACGAACAGCATATTTCAAGAGTATATGCTATAGTACAGAATCTAGAACAGGTTTTATTTATAGCGAGTCTTTTACTGTGGTTATGGCTTAAGTGCTTACATAAGAGGGGTCTTCGGTGGATTCTTGAAGGTTTGGAACGATCACAGCAGATCAGGTGAAGGTTGGAGGTAAGACAAAAACCTCATCTTACAATATACAGTTGAAATCAGAATTATTAGCTCTCATGAATTATAACCCAAACCCCTGAATTATTAATTTTCTTTCTAAACATAATAGTTTTAATAACTCATTTCTAATAACTGATTTATTTAATCTTTGCCATGATGACAGTAAATAATATTTGACTAGATATTTTTCAAGATACTAGTATTCAGCTTAAAGTGCATTTAAAGGCTTAACTAGGTTAATTAGGTTAAAGTGAGGGTAATTAGTAGGGGTGTGACAAAATGCCTACTCCACGAGACGAGACACGAGATTGGGTTCATGAGAATGAGACGAGACAAGATTTTTAAACTATTTTTAAGAAATCAACAATAATGAAATAGATGAATGGAAAAAAATTCAACTGGAAAAAAAACTGCTTTTTTAAATCAACTTGTACTAAATGTCAGTGGCGGATTTAGGCATGGGCAATATGGCAATCGCTCAGGGTGCCATTTTGCGGGGGGCGGCACGGGGAGACAGTGCAAAACAAAACCAAAAACGTGCCCTGGTAAAAATCATATGTCGCCCAGTAAGCTTTGAGATATGTTGTGCTTTATGCAAGTGTATTAATCCCAAGAGTGGTAATGCCAGAATAATGACGTTAGTGGCCATTCACATTTGGCGTCTTTTGCACGCACAGGTTTGTTATTCTCTATGTGCAACTGAAACAAAGCTGGTGAAAACAAACTGATACATGCGCACAGAGAACCATTCCCGCGCACCTCCTGGTGTGAATCCCGGTTGTTTACATGCACAATGATAAAATATGCACTGTTCAAGCACTCTGAAACCAGAGTAACAGCCTTTTATATTACTTATGACACGAGTTGATGGCTCGCAGCGAGTTTTGATTTCTTTTATTTATTTATAATAATTGTATAATAATAATAATTATTATTATTATTACTATTATTATTATATTTGTAATAAATATAAATATGTTTAATAATTCCAATTCTGGTTTTGTCCATATTTTACCCAAAGTTAGGGTAAAATAACAAACATTTTTTAGAACGTACATGTTTAATGGTGTTTAATGGTCCTTTTCTTTATTAACTAGATGTAACCTTCTAGAACCATACTAGAACTACACTTCTATAAACCAACTATTTATAAGCTTGAGGGAGGAGGGGGGCATATACTGTATGGGGTGGTTCGCCCAGGGTGCCATTCAAGCTACAGTAGCACCGCCACTGATGAAAGTTATTTTACTTCTATCTTAATGAATTATATACAGTAAAGGACATGACAAAACTGCACATTTTGGCTAATATGTGAGTGGAAAATAGATTTTTATTGAACTAAAAAAACTCACAAAATAGAAAAAACAATTTAGGTACTTTTTAAAAACATTGTAATGAATGGTATTTTATTTCCAATGATTTCTATGCCGTAAATGACATGTAAACACTGCTAAATATTTAGCTATAAATTCTACTGACTGGCTTCTCCCCTGTACAGTTTCACGTGATAAATCAAACTTCTTTCCACACATTGAACTTAAAAATATGTAATTTTTGGTATTTAAATTTTAATTTATTAAATCAGTTTCACTTTCATTTAGCAAGATTTCATTCATGTCCTGGTCATTCACTCTGAGCTACTGGATGCGAACATGCGAATATGAAGTAAGAACTGATAGGAGAGAGTTGTTTTAATAGAGTTTGATACCGCACGCAAATGTAAAAAAAAAATCATCAGCTTTTCCCAGACAGCATAACCATGACGTCGGAGCTTCGGCAGGAGACTGAAGTGTTATTATTAGTACTTAAGTGTTATTATTCAATTTCTGTGTTATTTTACCATGATAAAATGAGTTGCTCAGCAGTAAACTATAGTTTCTGATATACAGGATCTGCTGGAACACTGTTTATTTGGTAAGATCGGGGCTTTATCAGTTTGCTGATACACGCCTAACCACACAGATAGACTTACCCATCGGCCCGACTCCATCTGCTGTACCTACGAGTCCGGCTCGATTGGATCGGCAGGGAGTCCATTGGGATCCGGCGCCAGTTGCGGCGGCCGTTAGCGAGCTGACGTTGCCGCATCCGAGCCGGACTCGGCCCGCGAGTAATGTGCGCTGCGGCCTGGAGCTGGCGCGATTAAGGGTGCTTTCACACTAGCACTTTTGGTCCGCACCCGGGTTCGTTTGACGTCATAGTACGGTACGTTTAGCTAGTGTGAATGTGTCTTCTGAACTCGGGTGCGCACCCGTGAACCATACCCGAGTCCGCCTGAAAAAGGGGGTCTGGGGTATGGTTCACTATTAGTATGAATGCAATCTTATACCAAATAGCTGAACCGCCAACGGTACAACAAACTATCGTTTTCATAATGTTCATTCGTGTGTGTGTGTGTGTGTGTGTTCCACGTATGGTACCTTGGTGAGCTTCTGTCTGCAGACACTGTGTGATGTTCTGAATGTTTATAATATTTTTGCGGCAGATGGACGCGAGTCGCTTTCTGTACATCCAAAACTAAATGATTCAGCAAAAGCAAATCGACCGCGATGTGCGGAAGTCTCAGTTTTGTAGCTTTGCTTTCGTGACTGTCACCTAGCAACAGCCGTAAACAAAACAGCAGCTCGATGACGCAAGCGTACCGGGGTTCAGGAGGAAAAAAGACAGTGTGAACACAAACCAACCGAGAAGGTGGCAAGGGGGGACAATCGAACTTGGGTACGGTCCAGGCAAATGAACCAAGTGTGAAAAGAACCCTAAATCTTCATTAAATAAAACCTCACCTTTGTTAACGTTATTACAACCATTTGTGTTGATAAAACAGCAAACGCAGGCTAAACGCAAAGTGTACATTAGCGAGCCTTTGTGAGAAGGTCGGGGAGGCGTGGTTTATTTAATGTACAAGCTTAGTTGGAAATTCGATTCCGCAGCTCCTCCTCTGGCTCCATCAGGCGGTTGTTGCTAGATCGGATACGTTTGCGGCCCGAAGGTAACGAGTATTATTTATGTCATTTATGAAATTTTTGATTTAGTGTATTTGATTAACGTCTACCCTCACCCCAACCATCACAGTACTGTAAAAATATTAATTATTGTGATAGTGTCATAAAAAATGCTGCTATATCAATGTGCATATCACACTTCCGGTCGCCATGTATCCGATCTAGACTTTACCCCATCAGGCAGTCCTTCTGCGCATGCCCAGGCTCCAATTTCAGCAGTCTTTTGCGACAGTTTGTGCCCGTCACGAGGCATTCTTCCTTCAAATCGTTTAATGGAAAATGGCGCTGTCGCGATGTCCATATTTTATAGTCACTGGTCCTGTCGCAAAATGTGGCTAAAAGTCCTTCAAGGTGTTAATAGTTTGAGTACAGCGTTTGCATATCTGCACTTCAATATTGCGACTAAAATAGGAATACTCCATATGGCTTTTCCATTTGCATTTACGACAATTAAGACTTTTAGCATATCTGAAGTGCTATTCCATTGCATGGATACGAATCATAAAGCTGGATTTATAATTTCGCCTGACTGTGCGGGCACCTCGCAAAACAGACGAGGCTTGCCACAGACTTGCCGTGTTCGCCGTTGTGATATTCTTTAAAACAACAGGAGGCGGTCAAAAGAAACTGAACGTAAAGTCAGACAGATGAACAGAGAGGTAGAAAGTTTTCGGAACTACGTCATATCATTAATATCATTCAAGATTTTTAACTAATTATTTTTATTGTTTTTATAAATTATTTGAATGATTATAAGGATTTGTGTAACCATTCAAGATTTTTTAAATCAAACTTTGATGCATCACTTGCTTTTGTTCATATCTCGGACAGTTTTACCTTTTAAGTTTATTAAAATATTAATGACAACTGACATGGATTGCTCTACAAATATATTTTTTATTATGGCAAGAATAAAAGCAAAAAAAGCACATTTACAAAAAAATACAGATGTTTTTTTTTTTACATTTAGCCCGCTCCACAATTCACATATTACTGTCTGGCTAGTTTATGCTAAAAAGTTAATAATGGTCCAACATTCCTGACCATTATCACCAATAAAGCCTAGAAAAACAGGCCATCAGTATATTGTAAACCAATAGGATCAGATATTCCTTTCCAGTTATAAAATAAATAGTTTGTTCCTTAATTATAGTTTTGTATTAAATTGGTTTACATTTAAAATTGTAATATATACATCAGTGTAAAACCTATGACTGGTGGAAAAACATATTCCTGTAATTGTGGACCTGGGTCTCAACTTTTGCATTGGCTCTTTTGGCTTTAACAAACTTATCCCTCAGGTTTTTTCAAACCTTTTAACAAAAACTTTCCTCCTTTCCCACGGCTGTTGCAATTTCTAAGAATTATTGGAAGAATTGCAAGAATTATTGGTCATCTGGTTATCTCTATGATCACAGATCATAAAAGATAAGCGGCGCGCAAAGCAAATAAGACTTTCTCCAGAAGAAAAAAATATTATAGGAAATACTGTGAAAAATTCCTTGCTCTGTTAAACAAAATAAAAAAAATAAAATAAAAAAGAACAGGAGGGCGAATCATTTTGACTTCAACTGTATCATCTCATATCCTGATAAGGATATACAATATATGCACAATATACACTCGAGAAAAGATTTTTGCTACCTGTTCCAACTGCTTGTTTAAAATTAGCAAAATCATCACAATACGCTAGTAGTTGTTTGGGACGACGTAACTGTTTCTACTTAGGGCGTACTCACACTATGCTATCCGAACCATGCCCAGGCCCGTTTCCCGGATCGTTTGAGAAGTGTGAGTGCTCTGAATCGGCGGCCCTGGCCCGGTTGGAAGAGGTGAGCTTGAGCGCAGTTCACTTGGGGTCAGGTGCGGTATGCTTAAAGTGTGAGTGCAAGCGTGCTTGAGCCCGAAACTGAAAGCGAGACGTGACTTTTAAGGGACTGTTTGATATGGATTACTGTTCAATGAAAGCAAATTGTCGTAGATTATTAAAGACGCAAACCCTTCACTGCACGACAGCTGCGCCTTCAGCAAACCTCCTAATTCCTGCAGCACGAGGACTTTATGATTGTTTATGAGCGTCAAAAGTGGCTGATCTGTTCGGCGAAATATTACACTGTGTTTCACCGCATATCAAACGACTTAAACAATATTACTAAAAAAATCTCCACTGTGCTGAGCGAGAGCGCTTACTGAACAGCGCATCATCGATGACTTAAGCGCTCCCAAGCCCGAATGTAATGTGAGTGCGGGCCGTCGGGGGAGACGGTAGGGGGGAGAATCGTGCTTTGGCCCGATTCAAGGCAACTGTACATAGTGTGAGTACAGCCTTAAATTTGTAAAAACAAATACAGTCGCATTTCTCAGATCTGAATTGAAATTTTGCAAAACAGTAAGTGCATTTCTCAAAACAGCGTGTATAAATAGCAAAACACCATAGATTACCTTAACATAAATCCTTAGTTCATCCTTAGTTCATCTCTCAAAGCAAAATTTCTTTGTCAATGAACGTTTCAGTGTCATCAGAATGAAAAGTCCGTGTGTCATTGTGTGTGGATAAGACAGTCAAATTACTTTAGTCATGTTGTCAATATAACTGTGTTCCGAAGAGGTGTTCTGATGTAAACAATGGCTTTTTTTAGCTGTTTGTACTGTTAATTGTTGACAGATCATGTCATTCTGATACAGAAAGGAAAAGACAGCACTGGATAACACAAAGAAAAACAAAAGTAGAAATGTGAACATAGGAATTTCCTTTGAGATACATCTTCATTAGAAAAAGTCAAGATTCACATGGGAGAAATTTACCAACTGTAGATAGATTTAGAACAAAAAGTCTAATGGAAATGTATAGAAAAATGCGTTATGACAAAATATTATGACAACATGTTCAGCCATTTTGCATGTAAATACTTATGCCATGAACAAACTATTAAATGTGGGGGGTGAGACTATTCAACAGACTAACAAAATAATGAATTTTGATCAACAGGACATAAGCATTTGATAACGTAGGAAATATCAGAGGATTGCATGCAATCATTTGCATGGATCCACAAAAGCATTTGCAACTTGTTCAAAGAAATGAGAAACTGCTTTTCTGATATGCACAAGTGACACAACGATGTGAGGATTGAACAGGGAGTTTTGAGAATTTCAATTCTGATCTGAGAAACGGACCAAAGCCACTGAGAAAAACTAAATTAAATGAACAACATTGGGACAACATGAAGGAATTGTGTGGAACACAGAATTTTATTTACAGCGAAGTGTACTGTTTCTGTAAACTCAATTACGTAATAGTTTTTATATAATAACCACATAGAAAACACTTTCTTTTTGTACATTGTAAAGTACACTGTAGAAAAATCTCTTTTACAGTTTTTCTCAGTGGCTTTGGTGCATTTCTCACAACACTATTTACATTTGCACAGCAGTTCATGCATTTCTCAAAACAATCAGTCAATTTTGCACATCATAGTAGCAGTTTCTCATTCCTTCCAGCAAATTGCAAATGCTTTTGGACATGCATCAATTGCTTTCATACAACTCTCTGCTGTTTAAAACATTATCATTTGCTTATGTCATGTCAGTCATAATGAACTAAACTTGTGAATGCTGAATAGTCATTCCATATAAAACTAATAATTACTTGAGTCATTACATACAAAATGTTGAACTATTGTCAAAATCTGTCAAGAAAATTTTATAAAAAAAAATACTTTTTTTCTGAAAATGTCCTCTAAATTGAACAATTTGATGAATGATTTACAGACCTGTGTATGTTGTAGGTTCAGTTCCAATATGTACTGCAATGTTGTTTACAGTTGTGCACAGCTCTACTCAAAGGGAGTTTATGTTTGTTGTAATTAAGGGTGTATTTATTGTTTTGCACAATGCTGTGAATAAATTATAATTGTAAAGAGCAAATGCAGTGAAAATGTGAAACAAACATATTCAGTGTCTTGTACTCAGATACCTCACTAAATGCAGTGATGTCGAACTTTACTGTAGTTTTCAAATGGCTGTGCCAATAGTATATAGTGCTGTCTTGAGTTTTTTTAGGACGTGTCACCAAAATCTGACTTTTTTGCATTGGAAAAGAATATAAACTTAGCATGTACATAAAAATATCTGCAAACATATTATGGTATCTTTATGCTTTAGAAGAGTCAAAAACTTACATACAGCACCTTTAAGTGTTTCTTAAAACAAGAAAAATAGCAAATAATGAGCAAAAATAAGCTTTTTTTCTTAAAACAAGCAAAATACATTTACAGAGTAAACTGTCATAATGAAAATATGACAAAGACATTTACAGATCATAAACAATGGTGGCAGGACTTTTCATCTTGACACTGACACTTTCATTGACATCAATACTTGCTTTTGAGGAATGAGCTCTCCATTTTGACATGCTTTTGCAGGTTATTAACAAGGTTTTGCAGTTTGTACTAATTTTTTGAGAAATGCATGAACTGTTGTGCAAATGTAAATAGTGTTGTGAGAAAGGCACTAAAGTGACTGAGAAAACTGTAATTAACAGGTTTTGTTTTTTGTGATTGACAAGTGTTTTTAGTTTATTTGTCGTTGTGAATTGCATTATGGGATGTTGATTTCTGCTCTGTCGACTTTTGATGTTGAAAATTCAACTCTACAGTTTAACAAAGTGACTTTTATTGATGTTTTAGTAGTTTGAAATAATATAAAACATAATAAATAATAAAAATATAGAGAGAGAAACAAGTCTGTAAGATAACAGAAAATCAGGAAACGTACTGGCAGTTTATTACAAGGTTTTTGTAGCCTAATATACAACACCAACCCAGATAATATATCACTTTAAACTATTAAATATGTTCATAAAAGTCACTTTATAAAAACTTTTTAAGATTAAAAGTTGTTGGTAAAAAGATCAAAGTCCCATAATGCAATTCAAAAGCATAAATAAACAGGGAAAAATAAAAACATGAATAACAAAATATTGAAAACTGCTAATTTAGGGATATTTTCTGAGTTTATTTAGAACTTCAGGGCAAATGTTTGATTAAATTCTAAAAATATAAAATAAATATTGATAAAATATGAAACACTTTTCAAAAGCTAATGATTACTGGCCCAGCATGAAATATATAGTTAAATAAAATGCAAAATGTAAAATAAATAATTTATAGATACAGAATAGCATAAAAAGTACAGGTGATTTATTACCAAGTTTTTCTACCATAGTTTCAACATTAACCCAGGCAATTTATCCCTTCACTTTACACTTAAAAAGGTCAATAAAAGTCACTTTTTCAAACTTTTCAATTTCAAAAGTTGTTGGAGGAACCGTATATTGTATCATAATGCAATTCAAAAGCATAAATAAATGACAAAAAAAAAAACATTAATCACAAGTAAGTTACAGAAAACATACAGTTTATACAGTAAGACTGATATTGTTCTCCAGAGTCACACATGTGAATGATAAAAAAAAAATATATATATATATATATATATATCCCACAAGTCTAAAGCCATGTGCTATAGGTGAATTGGGTAAGCTAAAATTGACCGTAGTGTAAGAGTGTGTGAATGAGTGTGTATAGTGTTTTTTAGTGATGGGTTGAAGCTGGAAGGGCATCCGCTGCGTAAAACTTATGCTGCATAAGTTGGTGGTTCATTCCACTGTGGCGACCCCAGATTAATAAAGGGACTAGGCAAAAAAATGAATGAATGAAGATATTTTAAAAATACTAATAAAATAAAATAAAAATACATACTAATTTTGTTGTCCAGGGTCACATGATGATGGTTTAAAAAGTAATAATATTTGATGTCAAATTATTTTATTTATATTTATAAAATGAAATTGTTTGATAAAATAACATATAATATAAAAATACATCTAGATCAAAAATATACTTGCGCAACATATAATAAGACAGAATACCGAATAAAAATACAAACTGATTTTGTTGGCCAGGGTCACACATGTGAATAATAAAATAAAATAATACAATAAAATAAAAATCAATTAATCAATAATTAATTAACTAATCAATTAATTTAAATAAAAAAACAATTAAAATACAATAAAATTAAATAATTTTTTTTGAATAAAATAAGTAAATGAATAAATAAATAAGTTAATTAATTAATAAATACATAAATTAATTAATTAAAATTACATCAAATTCATAAAATAAAAAAATGTATTAATTAAAATGAAATAAAATGAAAAAAAAAATAAAAATACAATACAATTAAATAAATAAATAAATAAATGAATAAATAAATAAGTTAATAAATAAATACATAAATAAATTAAAATACAATAAAACTAAATTTAATTAATAAAAATTAATAAAATAAAATAAAATTAATTAAAATTAACAAAACAAAATAAAATTAAAACAAAACCAATCCCATTTGATTAAACAAAGTTAATGTGGATAATTATTTAATCATAATCATTATTACAGCACTATTTTTTCTTATATACACAGGACAAAACATATACTCGTGCTCATTTTACATGTGCGCATGGTCAATAAACAGAAAGATGTGCATCAGATTCCAGAGAAGGAATCATATCACCAGCCACACTGACATATCACTTGTGGCATCACACCTCAAAAATCCAATCGCGGTGAATAATATGCACACACACTCACACACACACACACATAGACAAACACAATCTTCAGATAGCCCACTGTGCCAGCGTTATCTGTTGCTTATTCTATTCAACATGGCCGTAACCGAGTCAGTGCCGCTATTGTGGAGATAATTCAGTTATGCCA
Source organism: Danio tinwini (assembly GCA_903798205.1). NCBI lineage: Eukaryota > Metazoa > Chordata > Actinopteri > Cypriniformes > Danionidae > Danio > Danio tinwini. The sequence goes on from CAIGQZ010000427.1 coordinate 34,390,266, forward strand.
GTGATATGATCGCAATACGTTTCTCCGGGTAAGAAGTCTATCCCAGCATCCATTCCCACCCCCCAAAAAAAACATTGGCTATACGCCCTCACGGGTTAGAGAAGCAGGGATGCATCAGTGTATTTGTATAGCGGTGAGATTGGGACGTTTTTTCAGTTTGTCGGATTCACTCTGCGGCAAAACTCCTCGCTTGACAGGCACTCAGCTTTCAGTGATTGGCAACCTGTCTGCTCTATCTGTGTGTCACAGAGTGTGTGTGTGTGTGTGTATGTGTGTTTGCGTGTGCTGAGTTTGAGATTTCTCTTACAGTGACATCAGTACATTTAGCTTCAATATATAAAGGCTGAATTGAGTCACCTTGAAGAAAATTACCTCCATAAAATGAGTTTGTGATTGGATTCAGCACATCACACACACACACACTCACATACACACATCAATACTCTAGGGGAGATCAAGAAATAGTTGTGAACCGGCGTTTTTCGCTCACCCGAGGGTCACGTCAGCCCTTGTTGGCCTGCTGGTCTTCATCAGCATGACACAGAAGTCATTTTAATGAAGCCGGCGGTGGAGTCGGGACCGGGGTCACCAGAAGCACACGCTCGGCTGATAATCAGACATGTTGGAGTTCACATGCTCACATCTCCGCTGGTAAAATGCCAATGTGTTTGCCTGTGACCCGGCAGTGACAGTACAGGAGGTTTTAACACTCTGGTGTCTCATACATATACAGTGGTGTGAAAAAGTGTTTACAGCACTTACTGATTTATTTATTTTTTGCATATGTCACACTTTAATGTTTTAGATCATCAAACTAATTTAAATATTTGTTAAAAATAGCACAGGTAAAACATATTGTGCAGTTTTGAAATGAAAGCTTTTTGTTATAAAAGAAAAACAAAATATAAATCTACACAGCCCTTTGTGAGTGTTTGCCTCTCCTGTGAAACCATAACTCTGGTTTATCACACCTGAATTCAATTTCACAGGCCTGATTGCTGCCACAGCTGTTCGTAATCAAGAAATCGCTTAAATAAGACCTACCTGACAAAGTGAAGTAGACCAAAAGATCCTCAAAAGCTAGATGGTCAGGCTAAGATCCAAAGAAATTCAAAAACAAATAAGAAAGAAAAAACTCAGATCACCAAACAATTTAAATATTAGTCAACGATAACACAAGTAAACACATCATGGCATTTTGAAATTAAAGTTTTTGTTCTTGAGGGAAAAGAAAATATAAAACTACATAGCCCTTGGTGAAAAAGTGTTTACCTCTCCTGTGAAACCATAACTTAACTCTGGTTTATCACACTTGAATTCAATTTCCCAGGCCTGATTACTGCCACACCTGTTCCCAATCAAGAAATCAGTTCAAACAGTATGCTAAAATCAGTAAGGGAGCCGAGTTGTATGTCCGAATTCATAGAATTCAAAAATCAGTATGCGAGAAGTACCCGGATGACTTACTACTTCCGGCGAGATTCTAAAGTGCGCATACCATGCACGCTGTACTATCCCATGATGCTCTGCGAGAGAACTTATGAATGCACTTATGAATGCACTTATGAACTTATGAATGCTTATGACGCAGCCTCAGACTTCCCTGACAAAGTGAAGTAGACCAAAAGATCCTCAAAAGCTAGATGGTCATGCCGAGATCCAAAGAAGCTCAAAAACAAATAAAAAAGAAAATAACTCAAGATCACCAGCAAATTTAGTTTAGTTAGTCAGTCAACACAAGTAAACACAAGAAATCAATTAAATCGGACTTGCCTGACAAAGTAAAGTAGACCAAAATATCCTCAAAAGCTAGATGGTCATACTGAAATCAAGAGAAAATCAAAAACAAATAAAAAAGAAAATAACAAAATTTTGTTAAATTAGTCAAAGTTAACACAAGTCAACACATTGTGCAGTTTGGAAATGAGTTTTTTTATCGTTGAGGGGAAAAAAATATAAAACTTACTAGTGCTTTGTGGAAAAAGTGTCCCCCCCCCCGTTAAACCATAACTTAACTCTGGTTTATCACACCTGAATTCAATTTCCCAGGCCTGATTACTGCCACACCTATTCGCAATTAAGAAATCACTTAAATAGGACCTGCTTGACAAAGAAGTAGACCAGAAGATCCTCAAAATCTAGACATTATGCCGAAATCAAAAGAAATTCAAAAACAAATAAAAAAATAACTTAGATCACCAAACTAATTAGTTAGTCAAAATTAACACAAGTCAACACATTGTGCCGTTTTGAAATTAGTTTTTTTTTATTATTGAGGGGAAAAAATATAAAACTAAATAGCCCTTTGTGAAAAAGTGTTTGCCCCCCCTCTTAAACCATAACTTAACTCTGGTTTATCACACCTGAATCCAGGCCTGGTTACTGCCATCAAGAAATCACTTCAATCGGACTTGAAAAAAAGTGAAGAAGACCAAAAGATGCTCAAAATCTAGACATCATGCCAAGTATTCAAATCAAATATTAAAAAACAAATAGTAAAGAAAATAACTCAGATCACTAAACGAATTTAGTTAAATTAGTCAAAGTTAACACAAGCAAACAAACACATCAGTTTTGAAATTAGTTTTTTTAAAAGAAAATATAAAACCACATAGCCCTTTGTGAAAAAGTGTTTGCCCCCCCCCCCCCAATTTCCCAGGCCTGATTACCGCCACACCTGTTCGCAATCAAGAAATCACTTAAATATGACCTACCTTACAACGTGAAGTAGACCAAAAGATCCTCAAAATCCAGTCATCATGCCGGTATGGAGAATGTCTGGTCATCTGTTAGTGACCTCAAGCTGAAGCGAATTTGTGTTCTACAGCAGGACAATGATCCATAGCACACCAGCAAGTCCACTTCTGAATGGCTGAAAGAAGATTTTGCAGTGGCCTACCCAAAGTCCTGATATGAATCCAATTGAGATGCTGTGGCTTGACCTTAAAACAGTTCTTACAACAGTTCTACAAAGATAAATAGGCCCAAATTCTGAAGTGTTTGAAAACACTTTGTAGTGTGACAGTGTTTTAAAGTATGGAATACATTTTTTTACTCTTAAAGAAATAAATCACCCAAATGTAAACATTAACTCACTGTTTACTCACCCAAGAAGTTTCAAACCTTTAAGTTTCTTGGAATTTTGGAAACCTGTAACCATTGACTTGCATAGAAGAAAAAACAAATACTTTGAAAGTCAGTGATTACAGGTTTCCAACATAAAAAAAAACTATTTTGTGTTTAACAGAAGAAAGAAACTCATAAAAGTTTGAAAGAAGTAAAGTATGAATTAATGATGACAGAATTTAAATTCTTGGGTCAACTATCACTTTAAAGTTACAGTATCTATCGACTCGCATTTTATAACCTTTTTACAACCGACTCGATAATGACCAAAAAAAAAGTCACTGAATAAAAGTCGATAATTAATTAGTGCGCTGCAAATTAGGTATCTATAACTCATAAAAACTCCAGAACTTTAACTCTGGTGTTGAGATTATAGTGTGTGTACTATAAACAACTTTTCAAGTTCTATAGTGTATAGAAGTAAATAAATAAATACAGAGAGACAGGCATGTAGACATGGTCAAGACGATCTGCTGCAGTTCAAACCGAGCACCAGAATGGGGAAGAAAGGAGATTTAAGTGACTTTGTGGCATGGTTGTTGGTGCCAGATGGGCTGCTCTGAGTATTTCAGAAACTGCTGATCTACTGAGATTCTCATGCACAACCATCTCTAGGGTTTACAGAGAATTGTCTGAAAAAGAGAAAATATCCAGTGAGTGGCAGTTCTGTGAGCGCAAATGCCTTGTTGATGCCAGCGGTCAGAGGAGAATGGCCAGACTGGTTCCAGCTGATAGAAAGGCAACAGTAACTCAAATAACCACTCGTTACAACCGAGGTCTGCAGAAGGGCATCTCTGAACACGTCCAACCTTGAGGCGGATGGGCTACAGCAGCAGAAGACCACACCGAGTGCCACTCCTGTCAGCTAAGAACAGGAAACTGAGGCTACAATTCACACAGTCTCACCAAAATTAGACACTAGAAGATTGGAAAAACGTTGCCTGGTCTGATGAGTCTCCATTTCTGCTGCAACATTCAGATGTCAGAATTTGGAGTCAAAAACATGAAAGCATGGATGGAAACATGCACAGCAAAATAATTAGTGTACATTTATCTCAATTTGAGTTTAACCTAACACTCCTTGGGTGTACATATGTATCCCTCCATTTTGGAGTTAAAAATAACACTTTCTAAAGTGTGAAATTTGTACATTACACTCAGAGTTCATTTTAACATGTAAGAGTTTATTCTTACATCGAACTGAACTATGTGTTACCCTTCAAAGGGTTAATATATTACTTTTTTCCTATATTATCAATTGATGTGTGACAGATAACAGTGATCAAATATGTTGAAAATAGTTTTAATTTATTAAATGTTCATTAATCTTTTCAGAAATAATTTCAATACATTCAACTTTTTGCATTTTAAAATGCAGCAAGACATGTTTCAAGTTTTAGTAAAACATACTGGTTTGATCACTGTTTGTCTAAAAGAACCGGTTTGAGTAAAAAAAAACTGGACTTCCCATCACTAGTGGGAAATACACAGCATATTGGGTTAAAAGTTTAACACTGAAAAGAAAAACTTAAATATATGCTCTTTCACACTCGTGGATTAAAATGTACTACGGTTTTAACACTGAACAACACCAAAAAAAAAAAAAAAAAAAAAATCACACTGTATATTTAACACTCGAATTTTTACTGTGTGGAAAGCCTGCCTTATATCAAGGTTCAGGTTGATGGTGGTGGTGTAATGTTGTGGGGGATATTTTCTTGGCAAACTTTGGGCCCATTAGTACCAATTGAGCATCGTGTCAACGCCACAGCCTACCTGAGTATTGTTGCTGAACATGTCCATCTCTTTATGAACACAGTGTACTCATCTTCTGATGGCTACTTCCAGCAGGATAACCCACCATGTCATAAAGTGCAAATCATCTCAGACCATTTCTTGAACATGACAATGAGTTCACTGTGCTCAAATGGCCTTCACAGTCACCATATCTCAATCCAATAGAGCACCTTTGGGATGTGGTGGAACGGGAGATTCACATCATGGATGTGTAGCCGACAAATCTGCAGCAACTGTGTGATGCTATCATGTCAATATGGACCAAAATCTCAGAGGAATATTTCCAGTATCTTGTTGAATCTATGCCACAAAGGATTAAGGCAGTTCTGAAGGCAAAAGGGGGTCCAACCGGGTACTAATAAAGTGTACAGTGAGTGTATTTTAAAATGTAACCAATTTCTGCAATGCAAAGCTACATTTTCAGCATCATAACTCTAGTCCGGTGTCATAAAACCCTTTAAAAAGGATTATAACACAATAAACTGTACTGTTTCATATATTTTTTGAAAACCACTTAATATCAAACACCTTTTAGGTTAATTTAATGATCATTCTTGTGGAAAAACATCAAATTTTTTCAGATCCCAAAAATCTAGTGTATGTGGCTGGTATTAAAACAGCTATCAACTGTAAAGAAGCTAACACATAGAACTTCCCATTATATTGAGGTTAACCAATCAAAACAAAGGTCACTCTTAAAGTGACAGCAGCTTAAGCGGCCTTATTACTTTCAAGGACTTTCCAACTAAATTATGCCATTATATGAAAGGATTCTCAGCTTACAGTACATCACAAGCGGACTTTAAAAAGCACAATGCGGCAAATGTGAAGAAAGTGTCCAGTTTAAAGCAGAGACGAGTACAATAACAGTGCCAGCAGTGGCTTCAGATACACTGAAGAATCGGCTGTTTGTGTCAGAGTTGCTGGATTTAATGAGATGTCGCTCTCCGAAAGAACCGCACAAACACACACATACGCCAACGCACACACACATTCGCCTGAAACATCAGCGAGTGATCAAAAGAAAACCTTGTTCCTTATGCTCATTTATTTTCTCATTTGCTTGTATTGCTCTCTCTCTCTCGCTCTCTCTCCATGTTTAAGTGTGTTTTGCACTCATCACGCCACATGTTGGCCTGTCAATAATGAGCTGGTTTTCATATCGACAATAACTGGGTCTATAAATGTCAAAATTGACTGCAGATAACAGTTTAAGGCTTTAGCGATATCGGGAACAAACACCATTACATGGATCGATCACAGATTGATCGAAGCTGAATTGAGATTTCCAGCAGAAGGGAAATAACGAGAGCAAGTTTAATAGTTTTATATACAGAGGAGAGGTGGCAGGGTGGCTCAGTGGTTAGCACTGTCGCTGCACAGCAGGAAGGTCACTAGTTTGAGTCCCAGCTGGGCCAGTTGGCATTTCTGTGTGTAGTCTGCATGTTCTCTCCGTGTTGGCGTGGGTTTTCTCCGGGTGCTCCGGTTTCCCCCACAGTCCAAACACATGCGCTATAGGGGAATTGAATAAACTGAATTGGCCGTAGTGTGTGTGTGTGAATGAGTGTCTATGGGTGTATTCCTGTACTGGGTTCCAGCTGTAAGGGCATCCGCTGCATAAAACATATGCCAAAATAGTTGGCAGTTTATTAGGCTGTGGCAACCTCTCAAATACAGACTAAACCAAAGGAAAATTAATGAATGATTATACAGAAGATGGTTTAAATTGATTAAAAGTGGCATTTTATCTGAAAGGTCTGTTTTAAAATAAATGCTGTTCATTATTGTTTTCTATTCATCACAGAATTGCGCTAAAATTTAATCGTATATTTTGATGATTTCTGGAAAGATCATGTGTCAGTGATGCAAATAAATATCAGCTATGTAACATATATAGGAATAATTAGCATTTTTAATTTGCATTATTACTGTACTTTTGTATTTTTAAAAATGCAGATTTATTGACGTTTTTAATGAATAATTGGAACTTTGTACCTAGCTTGAATCATAAATATTAAATAACATTAAATATGTGGTTCAAGAGGTTATTATGGTTATAAATAAAATAAAATAAAATGAAGTATTTTTTGAAAAATAAAATGAAAAATGAAACTGTTCTGCTACTCGTGTGATATTGCGTTTATGCAACAGTTCGATGGCATAATCGTGTATATAAAAAAGAAAATCAAACACGGAGAGTCTCAAAAACACTTTTGTACGAGGAACTACTTTCTTCGGTCATACATTCAAATAATCTGCATCTGCAGCTGACATCAAAACAGCAGAAACTGTTGCTACTTAACCAACGTCACTTGAGAGTTAGTGTTTGAATGATTCTCTAGCGTAATGTCTAAAGTGATGACAAAACAGGTGATTTTGCTCACATTTTAAGATAATAAGGCTAAACGGCATGAGATTTCCTAGTATTTCTCTGCTGCAATTGGGAGATCACAATAATTAACCCTGAAAAAGTCAAAGCAAAGCCAACACTACCAGATTGCTATGACATAAATACAGCACTACAAAATACAACAGAGAGAGATCGACTTAGAATGCCACTTACCTTAGATTTTTTTTCTGATCCCAAAATCTAGTGTATGTGGCTGGTATTAAAACAGCTATCAACTGTAAAGAAGCTAACAAGCAGAACTTCCTATTATATTGAGGTTAACCAATCAAAACAACAGTCGCTCTTAAAGAGACAGCAGCAAAAGCGGCCGTATTACTTTCAAGGACTTTCCAACTAAATTATGCTATTATGTAAAAGAATCCTCAGCTTACAGTACATCACAAGCGGACTCAAAAAAGCACAATGCGGCAAATGTGAAGAAAGTGTCCAGTTTAAAGTAGAGACGAGTACAATAACAGTTCCAGCAGTGGCATCAGATACGCTGATGAATCGGCTGTTTGTGTCAGAGTTGCTGGATTTAATAAGATGTTTAATGAGTGTTTGAATGATTCTCTAGCGTAATGTCTAAAGTGATGACAAAACAGGTGATTTTGCTCACATTTTAAGATTATAAGGCTAAACGGCATGTTGTCCAACAGCTGCAATATTTGTCAAACTGTAGAGTTTAGTTGATCTGCTGTCACTCTATGTGGGTGGAGTAATACACAAGATTGAAGAGGCATGAGTGCTGCTATTGCAGAATATCACACGGCTGTTAGGGCTGTGCAAAATTATCGATACATCTAACTATCGCAATAATTTCTTTTACGATAGTGTATCGATAGTCCAACTCTAAGTATCGATTCAAGTTGTGCCAAATGACCTCCATCTCCGCTCCTGTAGATGTCGCTAACTCGCGATCAACAAAACAAAAAGTGGTATGGTATAAGAAGTAAGCAAGAGTGAACATGGCAGAAAATATAAAGGTGCCTCTAGCTTTTAGAGCTGACTTGCGGCTGAACTTTGGTTTTGACGCTATTAGGGTTGGGTCGATAGACGATGCCATCGTCCATCGCCGATGGCCTATAGACATCATGATGCTGAGGCGGCATCACCGATCCTCCGCACCGCCCTCGTTGCAAACCCGCTCGTGAAAAACACACACTCAGGCCCTGTTTACACCTTCCGTACGCACATCACGTAACCACACACACAGACACAGCTACACACACACTGTCATGTGCTCGTCTGAGCTCCAGAGAACAGTGTACAGACTGTATATATTATACAGTCATTGGTACGGACAGTATATCAAGGATGTACCGCTGGATCTCGTCTCACTATAAGTTAGTTGTTAAACATGATATTTAATTAATCTTGTCTCTATCTAACAACTCTTCAGTCTTTTGATTCTCTCAGGCAACGTGCCACACCGTCAGTACACTGCTTCAGTCTTTCACTTTCACGCTTGTACTAAGTAACTTTAGTGAAAACCTTAGATACTGTTGGGTGGTTCCTGTTGTTTGTGCACCTTTTTTACCAAGCAAGTGTGTGGACGCCATAACAGCATGATTCACTCTGCCTAGTCATGCCAGAATCCCGTGGAAAAAAGGGACTGACAAGTGGTAATTTGTGTGTAAACTTATCTTTATTTATTTATTTATTAGTAAAACAAAGGCCATGCGGGTCAGGTGGTTGAAACGCTACAAATAATTAATTAGTTATGAATTTATTAATTATTCATAAATAATTAATTCACCTCCCCTATGACGATGATGCCATGGTCCATCGCCATGTTTCACATTAGACATTGTACGATGCCAAATTGGTCAACATAGCCCAACCCTAAACGCTATACCAGGGAGTACTGAATTAGACAAAAAAAAATGCCATTTGTAAGCTTTGCAATATATATAGTTCTCTGTTCAATCACACTGTGCAGGTTTAATGAATTGGAATGGATGGAAATAAATTGGAATTGGAATTTTAATTTGTCTGCCGACTTCATCAAAATGTCAATATAATGTGACACACATACTAATACAAACTAATGCAATATATCACAATATTTATTGTATCGTGACCCATGTATCGCGATATGTATCGTATCGTGAGGCTCTTGCCAATTCACATCCCTAATGGCTGTCAGCCAATTAGATACGAGAACCAGACAGAAATGTTGTATAATTATATATGAAAACTAATTCAAACTATTAATGAAAACTAAACAATTTGCTTAGTGATGCTAATAAAAATGTCATGTTTGCTTACGAAATTACATCAGTACCATCATCAATAGCACAAAGTTTCTTGTTAACAGTCAAATACATAAACGAAGCTCAGTCGTGCATTAAAGGAGGCCATTCAATGAATATTCAAGTGATTTGACATACATAGAAACAAACCAGTGAACCGCAGCTAGAGCAGAAGTGTAACGGAGGAAAAAGAAGAGTTAAAAATGCTAATGGAAAGTGCTGTAATTTATGGTTATGGATTTGTTGTAACGGCTGGAGGAGGAGCTGCTGTGTCTTCAGCTGTTTTTGAAGGTTTTGATGCTCTCAGCACATCATGCAGAGACCAGAAGCGATTTCTGCAGACATCTTTGTCCTTGCATTAGATAATGAATACAAAACAATCTGCAGGATCTTATTCTCTTTACAATCTCTCTTCACATTTATTCATCCTTCTTGCTCAGTGCATTTTAACCAGCTGGTGTTTTGGCTGATTTTTAGTGGGTGTATGGAGTCAGTTCTCCACGAGTTCACAAAAGGTGTACCGTCTATTGTTTTAGCATTTCAGACTGAATGTCTTTGTGTTAAATGTCTTGTTTGAAAAGCATCTGCGAGAAATGCCATTTGGTTTGGTGTTTTGCAATGCAATGACATTTAGACATTTTTAAGCGCTAACTACTTTTAAAGGGGACCAATTATGCCCCTTTTTACAAGATGTACAATATGTCTCTGATGTCCCTAGAGTGTGAATGTGAAGCTTCAGCATAAAATACCCCACAAATAATGTTTAATAACTCTTTGAAAATGCCCCCTTTGTTCCTAAAGCATCGTTACCTCTGAGTGGTACAGTACGGTAAGGTACGGGTCACCATTACCAGGCTTGTGTCTCCTCTGCCAAAGGAGTGCCTTAAAGGCAATTTTCTTTAAGGAGGCTCTCTCAGTGGTCAAGAAGACAAATTCTTACCTAAAGTGTCTTTTAAGGTTTTATTCTTTGCAAAGAAGGTCAGACAAGCATACAGCAACGCAGGTTTCTGCAGAGAGTGAGACGCCGAAACATAGTGCGTTCTCTTTTTATCTAGGTTGTAATGCCCACAATGTCATCAGTGACACTCAACTTCATTTTTAACCATCTATATCCCATCCCAACATGTAGTTTGTTAAATCACCATGTACTTATCTAGATCTTGTCTGGTGATAAACAGATGTTTAAGTGGTCACACTTGGTCTAACTTAAACAGTATATCCATGGAATAATAAAAGAACAGACATTTATAATATATATAAATGAATATATAAATGAATATAAAATAAATATAAGATGAATAAAATGAATTTCCACCACAGGTACCAACGAAAGCTGCAGTTGAAGTCATTCCTTCACCAGGAATTGTATACAGTAAAGCTGTACGGGTCGTTTACATATACGAGAAGCACTTATCACAAAACAGATGCTTTATTCACATAAATACTGTATAAATGTTCATGACTAGCCTTTTTATGAAAATAACTTGATTATCAATGAAACAGCCTGCTCTAACGTCTGCAGTTACAGGTTTCTGCACATATCATAATGTCAAATTTAAGACTTTTTAAGGTCCATTAGGTGTTACATTTAAAGAGCCCCTATTATGGGTTTTTGGGAATCACCTTCCATTTAGTGTGTAACACAGCTCTTAGTGAAGTGAAATATCCAGCTAAAGCTTAAATCTGAAAGTGGACAGTGTTTTAAACTATTGATTCATCTATAAAAGAGTCGACTCATAGTGGTGCGAATGAATCGTCTTGATAACGAGTCTTTAGCCGTTTCGGCGTGACGTGGATACGAAACATAAGCCCCGCCCATTTGTTGCGCACGCAAACCTGGGAAAATTTAAACCTGCTGTCCCGCACACTAATACAGTAACAAAGAATAGGAAGATAAACAGATCCCAGTTAAACCAAGTCATGAAGATGCTGTGCTTAGCTGGATATTATTGGAAGTGTGATTGAAAGTTACTGTTATTTTCTTTACCCAAAGATGAAACTGCGAAGAGTCAGTGGTTGAGGTTTATTTTTGCAAAAATACCTCAGCATTATAGCCCAGCCATGTGCAGTTTGAGTGCTTCTGGAATTTACATGCTTACAACGGGGTATTCCTCGGCCGTTTGTTAAAGGAAGGATCAGAAAAGACTATTGATGTAAGGGACTTTGTCAGTACATGGATCAGTGGATCATGGATCAGTTTCTTCCTCCACTTCACAAGTGTAAGTGCATTACCATGGCTGCCTCCTTATTTTCTCTAGCTTGCAAATGATCTATTTAATTGTGTTTTGTTACTTGTAACAGCGTGTACTGCATCTGGTTAACTCTTTATATTTTCAAATCGCGTCTAATGCCACGTTGAAAACGCGACACGTGCCACTTTGTTAAGGGATTTAAATGAGTTTGTGAGCTCACGTTCCATCGCCGTTTGTTGTTGCTATGCCCCCCGTCAGCTGTTCTTACACACGTGCAGCGGCCGCCAAGGTTCAAAACTGTGTGAGGTGTCTGTTCGCGGATATAAGTGAGTACTGGGAGGGAGAGAGACAGAGGTGAGAGGGCCGCCTAGGTCGCCTCTATGGACGCGCCGGCCCTGATAGCACTGTTGAGAACCGGGCACTGTGTACTATGGTGTTAGTAACTACTATGAAGCGTGTTTTGGGCGGCTGCTGCAATCGGCATTTGACTCTGTCTCGCACTGAACGCTGTCGATCGCAACAGGCTGTCATCGGTCCAATCAGCGCAGATTAGCTTCGCACTAAGGAGGGGTTTGGGAACAAATGAATCACTGAGCGATTCATATGGTCACTGGGATAATTAGGTAAACATAAATACATATTATAAGACCATGAAAGTGTTTTTTGACCTAACATGCATATCAGTCTGTTGTTGGAAACCTCTAAAACCAAAATATGACCCTTTTTAATGCATAATAGGGGCTCTTTAAGACCTATATCACAATATCAAAAACACGCTATACATAAAGAGAAAATACAAAAATCACAAAATTAGTGGCAAAATAAATGTATTCTTATTGAACAGTACTGAAGACAGGTTACTATTTAACTACAGGAAAAAACAAACAAACATCCCTAAGGCTGATTTATACTTTCGCCTGGCACCACATCACACACTCTGCTGACTGAGCACACACCTGACTAAACAGACGAGGCTCTTTAAAACAGCAGGGGGCGGTCAAAAGAAACCCACCGTACAGTCAGACGGATAAACAGAGAAGTAGGAAGTTTCCGGAACCACGTCATATCATTAACATCATTTTTAAACTAATGATTTTTTAGTATTTTTTATCATTTATTATAATGATTATAACCATTCAAGATTTTTTTTATCAAATTTTGATGCATCACTTTCTTTTGTTCATCTCAGACAGTTTTATTAATATTTTAAGTTAAATATTAATGACAACAGAACATGGTTGCTCTACAAATATATTTTTTTATTATGGAAAGAATAAAATTATGGAAAAAAGTACACTTATTAAAAATACTGACTTTTTTATTTTGCCCACTCAACAATTCACACAGTACTATCTGGCTAGTTTGTCCTCTACTTATAAGCTAAAAATGCAATAATGGTCCAACATTCCTGACCATTATCCCCATTAAAGCCTAGAAATAGGGCATTAGCACATTGTAAACCTTTCTAGTTATCAAAGAAATAATTACTTAATTTTTGTTTTGTAAATATTAAATTGTTTAATATTTAAAACCAAGCAACAACAACAAAAAAGAATTTAAATGAGCATTAGATGTAGCATTACATGAACATCAGGAAAAAAACCTGTGAAAAATATTTAAGACCTAGAACAGCGAATTTAAGACTTTTTAAGGCGTAAAGTTTCAACTTTTAATTCTTAGACTTTTTAAGACCCCCGCGGAAACCCTGAATAATATAAAATAAATAAATAAATGCAACATATGAACACATACAGCTCCTTACAGTCTTAAATATGTTACCAATTACAGATAAACTATTGGGTTTCAAAAACACGCAACATATAGCCCACAGTCTCATCTGTATCTTTAATCTTCACCATTATCAAAAGGTGATGATAAAAGTTAAACATGGCAGTTTGTTCATGTTTTAGGTTGCTGAAAGAATCATTTGCTTCTTTGTTTTTTTGGGCTTCTCATTTGTTTTTTCGAGCTACCCTCTCGCATTTGTCCATTTCTGAGAGGATCGGATGTCAGAAGCACTTAAACAATCAGGTCCACGTTATTATCATGAGCTCAAGAAGTTTGTTATATTAAATATAGATGGGCCGCGAGTGATGAAACCACTCACGCTTTCAGACGCCTTGTAAACAACATGGCAGATTCTGCTATTCTTCTTGGCTTTGTGGCTGTTCATCAAGACAATGGCATTACTTGCTTATGGCGTTATTATATGTATATAGTATTACGATGTAATGTCTCCGCTGTGCCTTTAAAAAGGGCACTTCCTTTGTTTTCATTCTCCTCCTTGTGTGCGCTAATGACGTTTCTCTGTAAACCAATAGAGTTCAGCTACGCATCTAGCTCTGCCTTTTGGTTCCCTTTTGTTGTGCTAGGTAGCCTTTGGAAAGAGTACGCAAAAAGTGGTACATTACGGTTCGCTTTTTGGTACCCTTTTAAAGCGGAATGGACATAAAAGCGTAACAACCCGTACCATACCATACCACTCAGTGGAAACGGGCCATAAATGTAGCGTTTTGGTGACTGTCGCTTTAAATTCAAATGAGATTGTGTGTCTTTTTAAAAGAGGGCAAAGCATAGTGGCAGATTCAAAAACAAGACTAACAACCTATGCTAATAAGGGACAGATTGTCTCTAGCGGGCGGGGCTTTCCCTCTCTGATGACACGTACAAATGGAGCATGTCAATTAAAATGTTTCTGCAGACTGTTTTTATCAAGTGTGATTATAAAGAATAAAATTAATACATTTTAACCATTAGAATCTGGTTATATTCACAGACTGTTCCCACACTACTGTGTTTAAACCCCTTATAAAAGAGATTTTTGCATAATAGCTCCTCTTTAAATCGTAAACCACTGCTTTCCATTTATCTATAAGGTCATAAAATGTTCCCCAAAGCCAGATTGTTAAGAACTATATTAGTATGTCTGTTTTGTCCCGAATTATAAACACATTTGCCCCAAAGGGTCACGGGGTCATGAGTGATAGATGGAATAAAAATCACCATGGAAACTAGATTCCATAACCTTGCATAAATTCCAAAAGTTTCCAAACGATCAGAAAGAAGGTGCTCCTTTTCCAAAAGTAACTTTTGCTATTTTGAGGTTATTTACATTTACATCTGAGAAAGCCAAAGGTCACCTTATTTAAACGCCCACTTCTCAGACCAAATGCAAAAGATGAAGAGAACTAAAAAAAAAACTTTCAGTGATAACTGAAAAATTATTCCAGCAGTGATGAACCCAAACCACATGACGGATTATTACATTTCTTACATAAACTGTGAGCTGTTTTGAATGTGACATGAGGTTTGAGTCATTATATATCAACACAGCATAAAACAACTCATATTTTTAGCTAAATTCAAGAGATACAGCACGAGTCAATGATGAAACGACTTAAATGTTCCTCTACGATTATTAGAAAAAAAAGTACTATGTTGAAAACTGCTTGTGAGAAAAGTTCATCTTGTTGGTATGTGTAGTGTTAGTACTTCAAAACACTTATTTTTTCATTCATTCATTTTCTTTTCGGATTAGTCCCTTTATTAATCAGGGGTCGCCACAGCGGAATGAACCACCAACTTATCCAGCACATGTTTTACGCAGCAGATGCCTTTCCAGCTGCAACCCATCACCAACACCCATATACTCATTTACACACATACACTATGGACAATTTAACTTACCCAATTCACCTATAGCGCGTATCTTTGGACTTGTGGGGGAAACCGGAGCACTCGGAGGAAACCCACGCCAACACGGAGAGAACATGCAAACTCCACACAGAAACGCCAAGTGACCCAGCCGAGGCTCAAACTCAATGAGGGTTCTTGCTGTGAGGTGACAGTGCTACCCACTGTGCCGCCTTCAATACATTTAATACTTCCAGCTGGATAACACGCCATGTCATAAAGTGCAAATCATCTCAGACTGGTTTCTTGAATATTACAATGAATACACTGTACTCAAATGGCCTCTACAGTCCCCAGATTTCAATCAAATTGAGCACCTTTGGGATGTGGTGGAACGAGTGATTTGCATCATGGATGTCCCACCGACAAATCTGCAGCAACTGCGTGATGCTATCATGTCAATATGGAGCAACATCTCGGAGAAATATTTCCAGTACCTTGTTGAATCTATGTCATGAAGGATAAAGGCAGTTCCGAAGGCAAAAGGGGGTCCAACTCGGTACTAGTAAGGTGTACCTAATAAAGTGGCCGGTGAGTGTATATATAGTCCTCACCCTCCACAGTAATGTTTAAAGGGGACCTATTATTCTTCAGAAACACTGATTGACATTCTCCCTTTGTTCGTTTCATCAGAGGGGGAAAGCCCCGCCCATTAGTAATCATCTACCGTAGCATAGGACGTTAGTTTTGTTTTTGAATCTACCACTATGCTGACACACAGACATTTGTAGCTCCGCCCTCTGTTGAAAAGAGCACACTCTCATTTGAATTTAAAGTGACAGTCACTAAAATGACACAATTAGGATCAAAGCCTAAAAGGGTCAGTTTCCAAGAGTTATAAAACATTATTTGTGTGGTATTTTGAGCTGAAACTTCACATACACACTCTAGAGACATCACAAACGTATTTGACATCTTCTAAAAAGAGGCATAAGAGGTCCTCTTTAATACAAAGTGTACAAAATTACTATTCAAACAGTGTGTTTTGACTAGGGGTTCAAAAAGCTAATTAAAAAGAAAAAAAGACAGCATTTTTAAAGCTGTAATAAACAAGTGCATGAAGCTTTTAACATTCCACAAATCCAGATATACAATAAAATTAAAAATAAAAAAGATTTTTGCTGCTTGTTCAAACACACTTCTTGAGATTTTGGAGAGACAACGTAAAGGTGCAGTATGTAAGTTTGACACCCAGTGGTTGAACTAGGTATTACATTCCTTGATCAAAACAAACGCTAGCACAGGTTGCTGATTTAAAAGATTTATATTGTGTTCTAAATAAAACAAAACGACACGCGATAAAAGGAATATTTTCCATATTAAAAGGAGTTTTTATTTTAACAAACACCTGGAATTAATATTTTAGAAACGGCTTCTATTTCTCACAGCTGAACAGAAAACTGACAATGATCACCTCAGGTAAACCGCATGTGCTTTATTCAGTGTTAAAAGCTAATAATGTGAGTTTAAATGCAATTTTACAAGACATTTATTGACATACTACTGAAAGCAGCAGCAGATAGTTCACCTCAGACATGGAAGATAAAAAATAACTAAGGCTGTCAATATTAGCGCGTTAACGCACGTGATTAATTTGAAATATTTAACGCGTTAAAAAAAATTAACGCATTTATCGCAGTTGCAGTTTTTTTTTTATTTCCTTTTGTGGTTGACGTGTGTTCAGGGCCGGGCACGCCCATAGAGGCGACCTCCTCACTTTTATCTGCGACACCCACCCCCTCCCTCCCGGTCCTAACTTTAAACCGCAAACCGGTAAGTTTCTATTTCACTTTCGGGTTGATGGCGGCGTGATCACGGTTTGCCTACAGCGCCAGTTCAGCTTGCTCCGGTCCTGCGTGTGTTTAATGTGCAAGCGCCCTCAACACTACACGCAACTTTTGTAAAGCGTCTGCTTCACGTTGACGTGTCAGAATCTTTGATTGAGAAATAAAGCCATACTTTAGAACGCTTGGTTTAAGCAAATTTGATTCGATCGTGCGTGTTGATGATCTGAAGGGAGTGGGCTGCTCTCTCTCTCTCTCTGTGTGTGTGTGTGTGTGTGTGTCTGTGTGTGTGTTTTTTGAATGAGTGTATGGTCTGTATGGTGATCCTCCAGCATCTGTACCTCTCCCAGAATCTGTGCATGTGTTTAATATTAGATAATATCAGTGTGTGCTTGTTTAACCTGCTAATGGAAGAGGAGCTGTGTGTGTTGTCCCCGATAATGTCAATAGACTGGTCTGTCTTAGCAACTGGTTAAATCGTCACCTTAGAATTATAAGGTTCTGTCTGACATTTTTGTCAAAATTGAGTTATTGACATTCTTATTATATGACAACTTATTTACATTATGGGATGTTTTTTTTTATAAGTTGTTTACATTAAGACCTTTTATTTAAAAACAAAAACAAATGTTACACACATGCTGTTTGGTATGGAATGCAAAAACTTTGAAGCTCAAAATCTCAAAATCATTCAGAACGCAGACAGAACCTTATAATTCCAAGGTGACGAAATGTTAAGGAGGACAAAGCTAAATTGTTTCTACTTTATAATTAATGTTCTCAACTCGCAATACAACTTTACAATAAATACAATTGTTTGTATTCAATACTTTATTATTATAATTTTTCAATTTCTATATTTGCAATGCCTGTATTTTGGATTTTTTTTTATTCGTGATTAATCATGATTAATCACACAAAAATGTGTGATTAATTAGTAAATTTTTTTAATCAATTGACAGCCCTAAAAAAAACCCTTTGAAATTGAGCTTTAGAACTGTGAATCAAACCAAAAAATATCAGTAATTCAATGCGTACATTTAATGATGTTAAAAAGGTTTAATATGTATCAAGTGATTGATACCTTACCATTTCGTTGGAGTGCAGTAAGTGCACTATTCTGTGCTTCTGAATGGCTGTATTTAAATTTCTGTCATGTTTCGTCTGGTGCAAACAGCCAAATTGCTTATCACTGCACACTGCACTGTAGTCTGTTGTTAAGGCATAGAGTTACAATGTAACCCTGCTCACCTAATGTTTACATTTGTAATATTTATATTATTTGTTAATTAATAACCTCATGTGGAATTCTGAATCTGCGTCTCATTTTGCAGTCTATTACTGTCCAGTAGAGGTTGTATTTCGGTCACGGACGCATGCTTTGAGAGCCTTCCTGACTGAATGAATCTATCAAATACTCAGTTTTCCACAAAGGCAACCCATGGTGCTGAAATATAGGTGGCTAAACTGGCATTGGGTGGGTTAAATGGACCAAAACAAAGGCAGATTTTCCAGCACGTAACGCACATTTTCAAAGCAGAATATCTGACTTTTTCAGATAAACAAGAATGTTCACTTAGCATGTTTCTTAAATATCTGTGAAAATATTATGGTATTTTATGCTTTAGAAGAGTCAAAAACTTATATGCAGCACCTTTAATTGTTTTATGTTCATTCCACTTAAATATGTCAAAATAATGAAGTTAACCTAATCTACAAGGTTTGTGTTGGGACAACATGAATGAATTGAGTGCGAAAACACTTTTTACAGTGTATTTAAAATGTGCTCACCTTTTTTTTAACAAATTTTAGTGTGAACACTAGACTACAATACTAATAGGATAACAGGAGAGGTGAGTGTTTAACATGTTCCTGGACTCTGGTAGTTGCGCTGGTCTGAAAATAGCAACAAAGCGCGCCAAACGCGTCTTGCCCCGGATGTATGACAGGGCTCTTCATCACAAGGGTAAAAGGTCATGCCTGAGGCCCCGCTTACACTAATACGTTTTAGTTTTAAAACGCATAAGTTTTGCTACAGTTACGCCATTCGTCCACATTACGCCGGAGTTTTCGAGCCCTGAAAACAAAGCGTTTTGAAAACGCTGGAGAGGCCGTTTTTATTCTAAAACTCAGCTGCTCCATCTCAGTGTGGATGGGGGAAAACGGAGACATCTGAAAAGAGAGGCGGGGCTGCAGACATTCACCTATCTGATTGGCGCTTTTCCCTCAATATTAAGTAGCCTTCACACAGTTCAGTCCTGCATCTCTCCTTGTTAGTTCAGACTTCGCCAATTGATAAAGAAAACTAACTCCCGAGTGTGTACTTTCTAAAGTCATTCACATCACCCTGGCTACGCTGTTTCACTTTCGTAACAATAAAATGAAAACATGATGTGAGGAACTGCCTATTTTCATTTAGATATTAGCAATTTAACAGACATCAGAAATGTTGAGGCGTAGGGTGGCTTCATAATATGAGCGTCATCTTCATCCATATTTATAACAAAACTGAGCCTATAACATTACTGCCTCCTTTCATTTTCATAGAAAATACGAAACATATACTCTCTTACATTGAATATCAGATTTAATAATTAATAATGACCATTATAAAAGTATAACGCACAATAAGTTTATACAATAGAGAAAATAAAGGCAAGCAATCATTCAGATGTGCAGAATCGGTGTCCGCGCGTACATTAATTAAGATATTAACTTAAGTTTGCGCTCAGCCAAAACATGTTACCTGAGCACAATAATAGATTCAAAAGACCAAAGTCAGGGAATATGTTGTTAGATATAGACAACAAGATGAATTAAATATGACGTTTAACAAATATAGTGAGATTAGATCCAGCGGGAGATCCGTGATGAACAGTCCGACGAGCACAGCTCTCATATGGTATGTGCTCAAAGCCCACAGCAGTGCATGCCAGAGAGAGAGTGTGTGTGTGTGATCACGTGATGTGCGTTTTCACCGTTTTAGTGTAGACAGAGAGCTGTTCAGAAACACTGGGTGAAACGCTAGTGTGGACGCAGATCGTTTTTATTCTAAAACGCCGTTTTAAAACTTAAACGTACTAGTGTAAACAGGGCCTCAGACACACACACACACACACATACACACAGAGCTGCTGATTGGAAGCACATCTGATTGTGACCTTTGTGACTTACCTTTACGTCTGGAGAGAGAAAACTCACAATGACCTGCATCTGTCACAGTCAGTCACTTCACACACACATGATTTCGCAAATCTCGAGACAAAATCTGAAATAAAAACCCAGTACAGTATGAATTGTAATGAACTTCTTTGAATGCTGAATAATCAGAGATGTACACTTCTGTTTACAACTCTATAGTCTCGCTACTGACTTTTCGTTTATCATCATTAAATGCATTTTAAAAGCATAATAATTGATTCAAACTGCAGTTAAGGGCAGTACAGTTGCTCAATGTCGTCTCGCCGCAAGAAGGTCGCTGGTCCGAGTCCTGGCTGGGTCAGTTGTCATTTCTGTGTGGAGTCATTTGTCATTTCTCCCCGTGTTGGTGTGGGTTTCCTCCGAGTGCTCCGGTTTCCCCCACAGTCCAACTAAATTGGCCGTACAGTATGAGTGTGTGTGCGTCAATGTGAGAGTCTGTGGGTCTTTCCCAGTACTGCGTTACGACTGGAAGGGCATCCGCTGTGTAAAACATATGCTGGAATAGTTGGCGGTTCATTCCGCTGTGGTGACCTCTGACAAATAAAGGACAAAGTGGAAGAAAAATAAACAAACAAAACTTAAGTTAAATTAAAGGTGCCGTATACTGCATTGATTCAATAAGTTAAATTGTTCTCTGATATCTATAGTAATTATATGGCTTCGGTAAGTAAAAAAATCTCCAGATAGTTTCTATATGCATGTTTATTACGTCATAAAAACAACAGGAATCAAAAGGTCCTTATTGACCATATTTGGAATAGTTGTGAATATTAATGAGCTCAGTTTTGAAGCAGCTCTTAGTGCCTGCTCTTTTACTCTCACATGCAAATACACACCTACAACCACACACGCAGGTGTACTTTGAAATATACACAGAAAAAAATTTACTATCCGCTTGTTAAGTGTGACGTCACACGAAGGGGCTTCCTGGTCCAACTGCTCTATGAAACTGAATGAGGAGACTCATCAAATGCTAATAATAAACGTTTACAAAGCGATGTAATACTTTCAAAAATCACGATCGCAATATATATGCCCATGCCTAATATCTGATGGCCAGAAAGTGATGAATTTTTTTTAGAAATTGTTAAAATGTTGGTATTTGTGATGCAGCAAGCCCAGTGATTGTTGTGTACACTATGACTTTATATAAAATTCACTTTAATGTGTGATATGAATAAAAAGTGATCATAAACGAATATTTTGTCAATTCAAATGAGTGGCGGCTTGGACCCGGAAACAGTATTACATACGTCACCATCACATCACCACTTAACAAGCGGATTCATTTGTCCAAAAAAAAATTAAAATCTTTCAGAGAAGATGCCCTGTTAAATGTTTTTAACTTAAATGGTGAAATGGTTTATTTTATGATCGAGTAAGTGAGCTATCTAATGTAAACCACCAGACAGAGCACCTAAAATAAAACATAGGCTAACTTATAATTAAACTCAACAAAAGAGACTGACACACATGTATCCGGTTGGAATTTAAAGCTACAATGTAAAATTTGTCTGTCATCTTTTAAACGCCTCTCGTGCTATATGCTCGGGCATTCTGTCAGAATAGGAAAACGTCAAATTCCCCAAGCTTTGCCAAGCTTACGATTACATACATATTTGGAATCACCATTAAAATTAAACAACATCTGTCTCATAAGTTTCATTTCTAAACGTTCGAATCCAACAAAATTGGCAAATTTCCAGGTTGTCCAAGCTAATGCGCATGCGCACTCGAAAAGAACGAGATCACTACACCAACTTCATTTATAGCCGTTCTACATATTATCATCCTCTTTATGGCTCTCAAACTCTGGAATAGCCTTCCTGATAATGTCCGAGGCTCAGACACACTCTCGCATTTCAAAACTAGATTAAAAACCTATCTTTTTAGCAAAGCATACACTCAGTGCATCACTTAGTGGTATGACGCATGAGTGTGCCCCACGCAGGTTTTTTTTTTTTTTTTTTTGCATCATTTATATACGCTATGAACAGCAGCTACGCTCATTATTCTCTTTATTCTCTATTTCCACCTGAGGATACTCATCCTGAGGCCCTCAGACTATGCAGCACCACTGTTGTGATCCAAGACCAGCGTCGAGATGATACCAAGGTTCTCATAATCCTGGACCAGGCCGTATCCTGAGCAGCTGCTGTGGTGGTCATGGAGGAGTGGAAAGTATGAGACTGATTCCTGAAAGACCCCAGTGATAGACGAGCAGGGCTTTACATTAACACCCGCCAAATGCTGGTAGATTTTAGCTGTGGCAGGTTAGACAGACACCTCCACTAGCCACTTTGGCTGGTTGAAAATCATTTTTAAATGGTAGTTTTCTTAAAAGCAGGGTTTGACAATAAAGATGGCTCAATATTCGTGCAAATGCAATCTTAGAATCGAGATGAAGCACAACTGACAAAAATAATTGTGTTCATGCGGGCAAAAGAAAGCCGGTAGATTACCGATTTAGAGAATAATCACTCGCGCCAACAGCTGATGTGATGCGTGCGACTGTTTAAAACACGTGCGCTCTCCCGTTTTCTTACTTGAAACAAATGTGCCTGGAAACGCAACTGGTGTGATCGGTTCTCTTTCAAATAGACTAAACAGAAAGTGATGCTTATGCACCCACAGTCCTGCTGCTTTCAAGAGCTCCAGATTGGTCTTTTTGTAAGCAGCACCGGTTGCTTTTGCTTTAACCATTATTTAAACAGGATTTAGGATATTAACTTCCCATTTACAGTATATGGTGTTAACTGTTTTTTTTTTTTTTTTAAGAATTGTTTTGTTAAATAAAATGTATACAGTAGTATACAGCTATATGTTGCTTGTTTTGACACATTATTTAAAAATTGTGGCTAAGAAATAGTTATTTATTTATTTTTAGTGTGGTTAGAGATAAATTTGGTAAATCATTTGAGCTCTGAAATGTCGTGTGAAATAAAAACTAATTGTAATACAACATTATGAAACCATTATCCATGTACTCATGCTCACTGAGCAAGCTCGTACACAACATACACAAAAAGTGAAATGAATGAGGAGGCATGTGTTCATTGCACAAAATCTAAATCAAGTAATTTTAGCATGTCAAAGTCATATTTATGCATATAAAATATATTTTCTCAACAACACAATTGTGGCTAGTGAAAATGGCGAGTGGCTGATAGTGTTGGAAATCTACTAGCCACACTGGCTGGCAATCAAAAAAGTTAATGTCAAGCCCTGTAGACGAGTCTCTGCATTGATCCTGTGGGCCAGCCTGAACACCCGCTGGTGACCTACTCACACCTGCAGCTTCTCCACGATGCACGTCCAGCGTTCTCCAACACCTAGACTGCAGCTCTTCACTAGAAGCATGGCCATAGAAGAAATGGTGCCCAACTGAGCCTGGTTTCTCTTGAGGTTTTTTCCTTCACTTCGTCAATTGGTGAAGTTTGTTCCTCACCACTGGCTTGCTTGGGACTTGTGGAGCTGCGCATTGATGGACTTGCTCTTCAGTGTTTGGATTTTCAGCAGTAAAAATGAAACCTCACTGAACTAAACTGAACTTCACCTCTGAAAACTGGACTGACACAGTTTCAATGTACTAGAACTTCTATGTTGAGCTGCTTTGACACAATCTACATTGTAAAAGCGCTACAGAAATAAAGATGAATTAATTAAATACAAAAGTACAGACTTCAAGCTTTATGTAGATATATGTTGTATGTCTGTGAAGCAAGTGTTCAGTGAGATTCCAGTGTGTTTGATGCCCACAGAAACTGTGGTAAAAGCACACGTCTGCTCAGAGCTTCTCCCCTGGAGAATCGTCAATCTATAGCGATCAATGATTGGCTCCTGTACTAGTAGGCGGGGCTTCATTCGCCATATTGACCATTACAATTTGTTTTCCCATTCAAAACTATACGATTGACATGTCTTGTGTATTCTATAGTCTTTGCTTTGGTTTTCGGAGGAAGAAATGGCCCAGCCGGGACTTAAATCAGCGACCTTCTTGCTGTGAGATGACCGTGCTAACCACTGAGCCACCATGTCACCCTAAATAATGATAAAAAAAAAGCAAACTGTGAAAAACGGGAATTCCCCCTACACATATTTAGGAAAATGCCCAGATTGAACCTCAGCGTTGAATAGAGAAACTTCAGTTCTGATTATTCTCAGAGGAGCGTCATTATACTAATGGTTGACATTAGAGAGCTCACTGAGATCTGCACTGATCTCTAATATCATGTTGCACTTGCGTATTATTTTTAGTTTCATCTCGTTTCCAAGTTCAATAGTTTCCATGTCTGGTCTCCATGGTGACAGAATATTAAACTTGTTTTTTTTTTTCCTCAGAAACTCAGAACAATGGGAAACTTTGAACTTTGCTTTCATGCTTTATTTAGACATCACGCAGTCAAAGAGAGAATGAAGAGTGTGCTTGAAGGAGCAGAGCAAACGTCACAACAAACACCATATTAGATTACCATAAACATCACATCTGTCCTGTGTCATCTCAATGTCTACACACACACACACACATAGAGGAGCTGCAAAACACACCTTTACTCTGTCACACACTTTCATACATGCACACACAAATGCACACTCACACACTGGAGAGCAAGCGTCAGTCAAACGTTATATTAGATTACCATAAACATCACATCTGTCCTGTCATCTCAATGTCTACACACACACACACACACGCACGCACGCACACACGCGCACATGCACATGCGCGCACACGCACATGCACACACACAAGAGCTGCAAAACAGCTTTCCTCTGTCACACACACTAACACACATAAGCACACAATTTTACACGCACATTTGCACACACTCACAAACTCACACACAAACAACCACACACTCCTACTCTCTCAAACACACACACACACACACACACAAACAAACACACACACACACACACACACACACACACACACACACACACACACAAAAGAGCTGCAAAACATAGCTTTCCTCTGTCACACACACACTAATACACTTAAGCAAGCAATCTTACACACGCACATTTGCACACACTCACAAACACACACACACAAGCACACACTCTTACTCTCTCAAACACACACACACACACACACACACACACACACACACACACACACAAAAGAGCTGCAAAACATAGCTTTCCTGTCACACGCACTCATACACACGCACACACACACACTAATACACTTAAGCAAGCTATCTTACACACGCTGATTCGCACACACTCACAAACTCACACAACCGAAAACATACATTCACTCACACACACATTCACTTACACACACACACTTACTCTGGCACACACACACAACCAAAAACATACATTTACTCACACAAACACACACATTCACTCACACAGACACTTACACAGACACACACACATACACACGCAGACTCACAAACTCTCTCAAACAAACAAGCGCACACTCTTACTCTCTTATACACACAAACACACACACAAAAGAGCTGCAAAACACACCTTTACTCTGTCACACACTTTTATACATGCACACACACACACACACACACACACACACACACACAACCAAAAACATACATTTACTCACACAAACACACACATTCACTCACACAGACACACACTCACTCTCACACACACACATGCAGACTCACAAGCTCTCTCAAACAAACAAGCGCACACTCTTACTCTCTTATACACACAA
>CAIGQZ010000427.1:34442148-34453078 GCA_903798205.1 Danio tinwini
ATAATAATAATAATAATAATAATAATAATAATAATAATAATAATAATGGCAAAATGTACCATGACTAAAAAAGGTCAAAAAAGCAAAAAGGTCGCTGGTTTGAGCCTCGGCTGGGTCAGTTGGTGTTTCTGTGTGGAGTTTGCATGTTCTCCCTGCATTCGCGTTGATTTCCTCCGGGTGCTCTGGTTTCCCCCACAATCCAAAGACATGCGGTACAGGTGAATTGGGTAGGCTAAATAGGCCATAGTGTATGAGTGTGAATGAGTGTGTAAGGATGTTTCTAAGAGATGGGTTGCAGCTGGAAGGTCATCCGCTGCGTAAAACATGCTGGATAAGTTGGTGGTTCATTCCACTGTGGCGACTCCAGATTAATAACAGGACTAAGCCGAAAAAAAAATGAATGAATGAATAATAATAAATACATAAAAACGGTTTCCTATATTTTTGTGATTAATGATGAGTGCTTTCATTAGTGTTGTGTATATACTTTCAGATTGAATTATGGAACCATTAATTTTGCAGCATGATTTAAATGAACATCCCAGCCAATCTCTCGCTTCAAACAACTAAAATTGTCAGTAAAAATCACTTTGTTAAAGTGTAGACTTAAATGTTTTCATCAACAGAAGCCGTCAGAGCAGAGATCAAGGCCTCATAATGCAATCTGAAAGTGTCAATTAATGGAAAACACCTGTGAATACAAGATACTAACTGTTAATTAACAGATACTTTACAGTGCAGAATGCATTGAGAACCATGTGAAGACATTCGTTTTGTTCCTTTATTTAATAACTGAGATGCCGAACACAGCCCACAAACGTCCTATAACTAGATATTGGCTAGTGCTTTTAACAAATGCGGATGTGAAATGTCATTACAGTTAACACACACACATTTTCCTTGACATATGTGTGTGTCCTCAGGGTTTTTCGAGTCTGATCGCACTGTGTTGATCCCTGAGACATTTCATTTTACTCTGAAGGCTTGAACACAATCAGTGTGATTAGTTTTACCACCTTCGGCCACAGCACAGGATGAATGTGATGGTAAACAGAGTAAAACATTAATAGATTTGCCAGACTGATCTTTCATTTACCATACCAGTGTTTTTCTGATGTCCATAATGCATTTAACTTTCCAAATGTGACATACTTGTACATCAACCAATTCAACAGATTAGATAATGCAGGAATTGATTGTAAACCGCCTCATTCTTTTTTGTTTTAAATGTTGCTATTTGTTTTGATGGTCTTAGGTTTTCATTAAAGGGCACCTATGGTGAAAAATCTACTTTTTAAGCTGTTTGGACAGACATATGTGTAGGTATAGTGTACAGACCGTCATATTGGGATGATATAAACACAACCAGTCCTTTTTTTTTTTCAATTTAAAAAACCAACATTAAAAAACCAATACCCCGCCCACCAATATTGATTGACAGGTGCGCATTACCATATCCTCAGTATGTTGTTTCACGTCCGCCACTTTCAGAGCGTGAGTCAAAGCGACGCCACCAAAGAAACACCCTAAAATCTAAATTTATTCCGTTTTTAAAGTAATTACAGTAATATTATTGACTATTATTGTTCCTCTGATTTATGTACGATGCAGTTTGTAAAGTAATATTTTCTGTCTTTTATAGATATATTATATGAGAGACTTGCTTTGTTTACCAAATAAAGTAAATCTAATTGAATTTGCATTTTAAACATTAAATAAAAGTTAAAAAAGGTATTACTTTTTATTTCATATATTAAGGTTTTAGTTATGAAACTCCCAAAATAATTCCGCTGAAATCTGCAGATTTTTAACAAATTTCTCCGCAGAAATAGCAAAAACGTCCGCAGATTCCGCCTGGCCTTAGGTCAATATATTGGCTTGCTGTTTCTTCACATGCAGTGCGCGCATTGGACCGCGAGCGACCAAGACAGAGAAAAAGAAAGCACAGAAAGTCAAAGGTAAATATAATGCTTTAAATAATGACTTCTGTTTAAATGTTAACATAGATTTGGGATACTTAACAATTACAGTAGAGCAATTAAATGCATGTTTTCCGTGAAGCGATCGACTTGCTGTGTTTATTTGACAGAAGAAAAAAAAACATGATCGAAAAAAATAGCTGGTGTGTATTTGTCAAAATAGTCGAGAGTCAGAGAAAACAAAGGAGGCGCAGATAAATTGCGGGAAACCCACTGGCATTTCATTTAGCAGTTCTGAAAGGTTCTCCGTCCATCCTACACAGCTAAAAATGCACATCACATGACTACACTCTGTCATGAGCTGCAGCCAGCAGGTCAGCGGGTGCTTTGAGCACCAAACCCCAAGTGAGAGTATAGTGCATATCGGACAGTTCATCAAAGATCTACTGCAAGATCTCATCTCACTATAGTTGTTAAACGTGATATTGAATTCATCTTGTTGTCTCTATCTAACGACTCTTCGGTCTTTTGAATCTATTACTTGTTTTCAGGTAACTCTGTTTTGGCTGAGTACAAAGATAAGGTAATATATTGTTTTATGTAACCACGCTCACTGATTCTGAACATTGACTGTGTCACGATCTCCAAAGACCTTCTCCCCATAGATCGCTGGTTAACATGCCCAAACACAATGGACTACAAATCTGCCATATAATGGACTACATCTCCAAACATGCACTCCACTCTCACACACATTACTCATCTCCACTGATTGCACACACACCACCGGAGGCTTGTCAAAGACTGATTACACACACTACATAAGCAGCACACACACTCACTTCGAGGCCTAGTCTTGTTATCTGTTTCCAGTTACATTTCTAAGCGTTTCCCTGTCTTGTTCGTGCCGTGTTTTGAGCCTAGCCTTGATTATCTGTTTCTGCTTGTCTGCTGCCATCCTTGTGACCTTCTGCTTGTTATATTTACCACGACTCTGGATTGCCCTCATACATCTGTTTGCTCCTGTATTGATCATTGCCTGCCTGACCATCCCTTTAATAAATCCTGCATTTGTATCTGCATCCTGTTGTCAGTATCACTCCTTGGTTACAGAAGACTCTGCACTGGAGTGAGTGTGTGTGCTGCTTATGTACTGTGCGTCTTTGACAAGCCTCCGGTGGTGTGTGTGCAATCAGTGGAGATGAGTAACATGTGTGAGAGTGGAGTGCATGTGTGGAGATGTAGTCCATTATATGGCAGATTTCTAGTCCTAGGTGTTTACCAGCGATCTGCTCAGGCTGGATCACTGGTAATCGTAACAGACTAATTGCTTGCCTTTATTGTTTAAATTTATTGTACGTTATACTTTTATAATGGCCATTATTGATTATTAAAACTGATATTCAACAAATGAGACAGGGTAAATTTTGTATTTTTCAATGAAAATGAAAGGAGGCAGTTATATTATAGGCCCTGTTTAGTTTAAAATATGCATAGAGTGAAGATGACGGCCATATAAATATGTAGCTACACGAGGTCATTTGGTGTCTTTTAATCATAATATCAAAATAAATAAATTTCCTTATATTACGTTTTCATTGTTAAGATACTTGCTGTTTGATTGATTGATTTTTATTTGACAATTTTAACAAAAATATACAAACAAGTCCAGTTAGACTAATTCATACATATTTTAAAAACTGTCGAGTTTAATTCTTCATTTTTGAAGCTGCTAGTTGACAGAAACAGTGCTACTTTACAATCTCCAAATCATTCAGAGAGTTATTTAGTACAACAAATCAGGCTTTACTTTTCTGTTGCATTGATTGTATTTAATAAGCAATATAATCACTGTGGGCCAGTTTGCAATGGCAATACTCCACAAAAAAGCCACAGGCTTATTTCCATTGTGGTCCTCGATACTCTTAAAAAATGAACGAGCTAATCATAAATGGAAGTGCAAATATCATCAGCTCAGAAACTCGGCACAGCAAAATCCTCAACCTCATCTTTAAAACAACCACTTTTTAATTTCCCTTCTAAAAACACTCTCAATTTGAATCGCTTAAAAAATCGTAGACAAAACATTCCAAGCAACAGAGCTAGTACACAAAAACGAATTTCTACCTGATCTACTCTGATGAATGAATGAGAATAAAAGAGGTTGTACAGTATACTGTTCCTTTTGAAGATTTACCCATGCGTCAGCAGGCAGATTTTGTTATGTTTATTATTTAATATAGACTGAGTGAATAGTGTATTGAATAAGCTGTAGTTTATGAGTGTGTGTGTGTGTGTGTGTGTGTGTGTGTGTGTGTGTGAATGAGTGTGTATGGGTGTTTTCCAATACTGGGTTGTGGCTGTAAGGGCATCTGCTGCCTAAAACATATGCTGGAATAGTTGCCGATTGATTCCTCTGTGGCAACCCCTGATAAATAAGGGACTAAGCCAAAGGAAAATAAATGAATGAATAATTTTTTTTAGAACCTAACACAAATCTTTATGGACAGTATACAGAAATTAAATTGAGATTAATGTCTGTATTTATTTATTTATTTTCATATATATATGGCTTTTGTTTTTTATAAAGTAGGAGTTGATAAACATATTAGACATGCACAGATGGGTAGGATTTTGATTGTATGTAGTGGGCCACTCTGGCCCAAAATGCCAGGGCCAATTTTTTGCCCCAGTCCAGCCCTGGCGAGACCTGTCAACACTTCCACAGACACTCCCACAAGCTCTCCAGAGATATATAGACCATTTTGAGGGATGTAAACAAAAACAATGGTCCCAGCATATTTCCTGTTTTACATTTTTAATTTCCATAGCTTCTGAGAATCCAAAAAGAGCCACATATTAATAAATAATGTTATGATTGCTGTTTTAACATTCAATTATGATAGAATTGCCTCTTGTTTCAGTTATGAAATAGTTTGATAACAAGCAGTAAATGTTCATGGGCCAATGACATGACCACATTGAAATGGTCTCACCTTTATCAGGCTTGCGTTTCCACTGCTAAAAGGGTACCAATGGTACTCTTTTGGTGGGCGTGGTGTACAACAGAAAGTTGCAGTCAAAATCATTTTCACTCAAGAAAATGTCTACAGTAAAGCTGTACGTGTTGTTTACATATCAAATGAGAAGCACTTCTCACAAACAGATGCTTTACACACAAATACTTCTGTATAAAAGTTCATTACTAACCTTTTTATGAACATAATTTGATCATAAATGCAGATCAATGATGAGTGCAAAATAGCCTACTGTACAGTCTGCAATTATATAAAATAAATAAATAAATGCAACATATATGAACACATACAGACCCTTACAGTCTCTGATGTGTTGCCACTTACAGAAAAACTACACACAGCATACATTTAGTCCTTATTTAGGTACAAAATATAGGCCACAGTCAGTGCAAATCTCTCATATGTGTCTTTAATCTTCACCAGCACATGTAACCTCTATTAAAGAGTAATTCTGTTATTCAGAGTTCATAATAGTCCAAAAGGCGATGATAATAGTTAAACATAGCAGTTTGTTCATGTTTTCTGAAAAAATTATTTGCTCCTTTTTTTCCAGCTTCTCCTTCGTTTTTTTGCCCTCATCACTCTCACATTTGTCAGTTTCTGAAGGGATCGGGTTTCAAAAGCACGTCAATAATCAAGCGCATGTTATTATTATCAGCTTAAGCAGTTTGTTCTTTCAAATATAGACGCGCACGCGAGTGCAAGGAAGGAATCGAAACCACTCGCGCTTTAGACTGCCTTCTAAAAAACAAGGTGGCACAGCGTAGAATCTTCTCTTCTTCTTGCCTTTGTGGCTGTTCATCAAGACGACGACAAGGTTTGTTTGAGCTTGGGTTGACCATGGCTCATTATTATATGTATATATTATTACGGTGTAATGTCTCGGCTGTGTATTAAAACATGGTGGCTCCTTTCTTTTCATTCTAGCTTCATTCTGGCTGCGAGAGCGAATGACGTATCTCTGTAAACCAATAGCGTTCAGCTGCGCGACTAGCTCCGACTTTTAATACCCTTGATACCCTTTGCAAAGGGTGACAAAAAAGTGGTACGATACGGTTCGGCTCGATACGCCTTTTGACAGTGGAAATGGCCATAAAAGCATACCAAAATGAACCATACCATACCGTACCAATCAGTGGAAACGGGCCAATAGAGACGCAATTTTTTGGGACTTAATCCATCCAGCTGGGGTTTTTAAATCTCCTAAAATGTCCGGAATTTGTTTTTGCTTTTGTTTTCTAAAGCTGTTGTCAAATGTATGTGCACAGCCGCGAGAGCGAGAGGAACATTAAATAATTAATTATTTAATGTAAACATACATTTCGCAACATGTAGGACTACTCTTGAACAAAATGCGATACCCTGTCACTTACGGATAAACTGGTTCATTTATTTGGCTCCTCTAGTTCTACTTTATCGCTGAAGATTGAATATTATGGAATGCATATTTTTTACATTTCCTAAAATGTCCGGGATTCTGCTTTTCGTCAAATGTATGTGCACAGCCGTGAGAGTGAGAGGAACATTAAATAATTCATTCTTTAATGTAAATGACTCAAAAATTTTACTAAACAATAGGAAAGGAGGAAATTAGATCTAAATTGCCTGCAAAATATCTGTACACCATTAGAAATGACTAATTAACTCATATTGAAATAATCTACACATTTCATTCTTGAAATATTATAACTTTTAGAGATATTATCTATTTGTACTTTTTATTTATTTGATTTATTTCTCATTTGCTGTATATTTTATTAAATTGATGTTGATATATTGCATATTTTATACATCCAAAATGCTTTAGCAATACTATACAAAATGTCATGCTAATAAAGCAACCTAAATTTGAATAAGAGATAAGGTTAGAGAGAAGCAGATTTGACCTGTCAGTGTATGCACATAGCTCCTGGATAGCATAAAAGTAAGAGAAATAGTAGATTTCTTTCTTCTTTTTTTAACTTTAACCCATTGAAAAGAAACAGTGTATAACAGTTTCTTAATATATTAAAATATTGTTAATAATCGAATTATGGTGTGTTTGTTTATCGCATATAGTTAACTATATATGTGATTGTAAAAGGTGTATGTGTGGGTAAAAGGTATTACATAAGTGTAAAATACCGGAGAAAAGCAGGCCAATCAGAACACAAGGCATACTGTTGCGTGACTTACAGGCCACGCCCTCAAGATTTGCATGCACTTTAGGTCATGTTCTATGTCATCCGAACCTGACATCAGAAGTTCAGCAGCCAAAACACAGACTGATATGTTGCACACAAGATCATTAATACACTGTAAAAAGCGATTGGCTTACTTTAAAAAAGTGAGTACACCTATTCCTAGTTGACTTTACATTAAAAAATTAGTACTCATTCAACTTTAAATTAAGTAAATTAATTTTGTGCATATTTATAAAAAAAATTAAGTCAAGTCAACTTAACCATTCCAAGTTGCAATACATTTACAATTTTTTTTAAAGCAAAGTCAACTTGTTGCTTTTAAGGCCAAAAAAAAAGGGTTTACTCACTAGAGAAGCTACAATTCTCAATACAATATTTAACCGTTTGGTACAACATCCACGGTTCAATACGCGCTTGTGAATTGCGTTTTTTACGGCTTTACGTTTAAATAATTTATGTGTTTTATTTCTCTTCGAATAGACTGTGTGTGCCTGTAAGTCTGCGAGCTGAGATCAGGAAACTCCTCCTCACGAGTAAATATTCAATGACTATGCTCTAAAGTTAGGAGGCGCTCCACTATCATTCCACACTTTAACATGGCGAGCGGCAGTGAAGGGCAACAGTTGAGGAAGCGCCGGTGTCTTTTAAATCCGCGCTGTGGGGACATTTCGGTTACACATATAGACTAATCGAACGGAAACACTACCAACATGACTGCACATCTGCGGCGCCATCACCCAGCAATATCACTGGCTGAAGGCAGAATAGCAGAGAAGGTAAAGTCCTCAAAAAACAACAATCCCTTGCTAAATCCTTCCAGCAAACATACCCAACTGGTTCCGAAAGACACATAAAAATAACAAAGACAGTGTTTAGTTGAATTAAGATGGTTTATTTATATTTACTGAAGTACTAATATGTTTATTTAAACAGGTGCATTTATGTTTATTAACTTCACATGCATGTTTATTTTTAAAATGGAGAAATTTATGTGTCGCCCAGTTTGTACATGGGCTACCAGCAGCTGTGAGATTTCAGTGTTATTTTTTTATTATACAACACACTAGGAACTAGTGTACCTTTCTTGACTTTGAAGTAAAATAAAGGAGTATTGCAATAAATTGTTTTTTTTTCTCCTTCTTGCTATTGCTTAAGCATAGTATAACAAAAAAAACATATGTGTTAAGCCATCAGAACAAACCGAACCGAAAACCGTGCTAAAAAACCGAGGTATGTATTGAACCGTAAGCTAACTGTATTGTTGCATCCCTATTACTCACTTTTATTAAAGTAAAGTTACTAATTGCCTTTTACAGTGTATGCACGCCCCAGGCAGCATTTGATTGGCTGTAATGTTTCCTAGTGAGATTACAAACAATGATCATTTTCCTCCCTTCAACCTAAGTGGATATTAAACTTATGTGGGACTCTTATTTTGAAAACAGGAGACGCAGTAAAGCACCAGATTGTTTTCTAAGCAACGACTCCAAAAGTTATCTGTTCACATGCCCGTCAGGATGCAAAATGCAGGATATACAGATTAAACATTTATTCAGCACCACCCCAAATTTTTATTTAGTTAATTTATTATGTTTATTGTGAAATTTGCCGGATATGATTGTAATGAGGCAATAAACACATGTAGACTGCTAAGTATACAGCTAAGTGTGCACATAAAATGTTCGTTTAAGAATCGTGTCAATAGCTCAGCACTTTACTGTAATTTTTTTAGAAGTGAAAGAACAGCAATGTACTTATTAAATGGCATCTGTTTATAAAGAGGTTGATATTAATTCCTGGCTGTGTTTTCATTTAAATTATAGCTTCAAAACACAACACAACGCATCTCTAACGGTCTCTTTTGTTGAGTTTAATTATAATTTAGCCCATATTTAATCCACAACACAGCTCAAGAGCAAAATATGTGGTGGTTTATATTAGATAGCTCACTCACTCCATGTAGGTGAAGTAAACCTCCACCACTTTAGTTACAAAGATTCTTAAAAACAGTCTTTTCAAGGTTTTTTAGTGTCTAAAAGTGTTAAACAGGTTACAAATAAAGCTTAAAAACATCCTGGCATTTTCATGGTGTTTCTAAAATTGTATTACTTCATTTTTTCAGTGAAACAAAGCAAAAGTTGAGGAAAATCCTCCTGGGTGATCTTTTCCACACAGTGAAAGCAAATGGACATTGGCAAGCTGCAGAAAGGACTCTGTTCTCTGCTGACTCTTATTCGTGTGACTGCATATTCAAGGTCTTCTCTAGCACTACAGCAGCTTTGTGAGGGAAGCAGAGGAATGCTGTTGCTTACCGAAAATAGTCTTTGTGCTCACGTTCACATTCAATTAGGGATGTGAAAAAAATGTGCCAATGACAGCAAACAAAGGGTTGATTAAATAGATATTTCAATTTCAATATGTTTCAATTGTATGGGTCTGGAAATCTAAAAATAATATTTACCACTGCTCAGTTTTGTTTTCTTGAAAGAATCCTATTATACATCAAGGATGTATTGAAAGGATTGAAAGAATCCTATTATACATGCCATAAAACATATTTGCATCAAAATTTACAGTATTTGACACTTTTTTATGTTGCTTATTTCTATTTCAAACAAAACCTTTTTCTTTTCATCAAAGGAAAAACATACAAGTACATAAAAATAATATTCAAACAATTAACATTTTAAAAAGCTTTAAATTAAAATAAGACCTTGTCACAATCACCAGAGATCTAATCCTAGCAGATCGCTGGTAAACACGCAGATCGCAAAAGGACTACAAATCCGCCATTAAATGGACTACAGATCCAGTCATGCACCGCTCACATGCACCTGTTCCGGATTACGTTGATTTCACACACTCAGGGCTGGGTAAATAGTAAAGCTATAAATTATAAATATTTTTACGATGTATTTACATAATTTTTGATCACTGTTGATCATTTTGATGGAGATTTTAGAAAGTATATTTTAAAATCCTAAAATAACCCACATTTTTAGTAGTGAATAGCTTTGCGGCTGTTTTTTGTGGGTCTGCTGATGTTTCAGGTAAATGTTCAGAAAACATTCTATTTTTTGGTGCTGCAGCTTAAAGCCGCCTCTCATTTGCAGAATGGAGTCACATGCATTGCTCAGATGTGAGTTTTTCACAGACTTCAACAGAGTGTAAAAATCTTGATGGTTCCGTGGGTCTCGTCTATCAAATCTGAGCTTTATTTTGTATTTTCTATTGGATTCAAGTCAGGTGATTGGTTGGGCCATTCTATAGCTTGATTTTCTTTCTCTGAAAGCATTTGAGAGTTTCCTTGACTGTGTTTTGAATTATTGTCTTGTTAAAATGTCCACACTGGTTTCATCTTCATCCTCCTGCAAATGTAGATGTTGGACTGAATCAGCTAATATTCATTTACACTGAGGAAGGGCAGAGGGTTGCTGAAGAACTACTGAGAGATTGCAGCTGATGTCTGGGCTTTTTACAGCCTTTCTACACCTCCCTTTCTACATGTGTTCAATACTTTTTTCCCCTGTGTCATTTCTTTTTATTACACATAACTTAATTTGTAAACTATTTAGTTTTGTTTTCTTTGCGTATATGGATTTCCTTGGTGGTTACCAACATCCGGGGAAAATTCAAAGCCAATGCCCCCTAAGAAATGTTTTCTGAGAAAAATTGATGCGTTCAATATTTATTTCCCCTCTGTGTGTGTGTGTGTGTGTGTGTGTGTGTGTGTGTGTGTGTGTGTGTGTGTGTGTGTGTGTGTGTGTGTGTGTGTGTGTGTGTGTGTGTG
>CAIGQZ010000427.1:34457036-34480204 GCA_903798205.1 Danio tinwini
ACAAAACACAACCTCATCTCTCATTGGCCCACACAACACAGACCAACCCTCATTGGCCCACACACACACACACACACACACACACACACACCACTGGCCCATTTTAAATCAGCCTTGACTCTTATTGGCCCACATAACACAGCCTGAATACTCATTGGCCTACACAATAATAATAATAATAATAATAATAATAATAATAATAATAATAATAATAATAATGCAGGGCTCGAAATTGCGACCATTTTGGTCGCATATGCGCCCGAAATTTAATCAATGTGACCTCATAATATATTGGGAACATTTGTGTGACTGCATATAATGGTTGTAGCGCGGAATCGGACTTCCCTGCCGCTATATTGATTCATATTAGCTGTCAGTCACTCAAGGTTTTCTTCTGTCAGAAAACAGGGAACTTTTAAGGGCGCCAGCCGAGATCAATCGAGTGTTTTCGGAGAAGGTGCCCGAATCTCGCTGCTTTGCATTCACTGAGTGTTCAGCGCAAATGTCAGCTAAATGTAAAATCCAACACTGTACACATCATCACCAAAGAAGCTCACCTTTACTAGCTTAAACTGAGTCTGTGGCTCATAACAAAAAACGGTATTTGCGCCGGTGGTCATCATGAGAATCCTGCTCTGCCTGCTCTTATATTGGGTCGGCTGACTCGCCTGCTTTTCCACAAACACAGAAAAATGAAAATCACAGCATAACGAGACTGAGCATTTACAATGACACAAACCAAAACCAAAACTTTTAAAGAGTGAGACTTTTCTTACTTTCTTTGGTCCATTCTTTCTTGAGATGTATATTAATTTTCTATTTACTGATGACTGCTTTGCAGCTTTCAGCATTGGATTGAATGATTTGTTATAATCTTACGTTTGTTTTGTAGCAGAAATATTATTGATTAAATTGACATGCATATAAAAACAATAGTGCAAAATAAATATTACTTACTGCAATGCTTTATTTTTGTTTGATGCAAACCATAAATTTATTTTTCATAAAGTAACAGCAGGACCTTTTACAGAACATAACTCGCATTCAAGCACATTCAGGGCAGCATGATAATGACAAATTTAATTAATTGTAAGTATTATTGACATCATCATCATTAATAATATTGTATAATATTCGACATTCACAGATATCAGTAAGTCATCACAGCATTAGTTAGTTGTTTCTGGTTTTTGTTAGTCCTGATTGATGTTTTTTCAAATACAATAAATGCCTTAATATACAATTTGCAGTGGTGCTCATTCATTTTTGGTGGGTGCTCCTTAATTTTTTCTGGTGCTCCTAAATTTTTGAAGTTGGGAGCACCGGTGCTCCCAAGTAAAAAAAAGTTAATTTCGAGCCCTGTAATAATAATAATATGATGTAAAAATTATATTTGACACATCTGCGCTTACACCATGTGTTACTCTTAGTATAATAAGGTGAAAATTGTACCATTATCCTCTGAGAATGTGTGTGTGTCATCATTCACTTCATCAGAGACTTTATTTCAGACACTGAGCGTGAGATGAAGAAACGAGCGAAGAGAAGACAAATGAGCCAAGTTGTGCTGCTCATCTCTGAGTGCCGCAGTGTTTATCAGCACAGATCACTGCTCATTCCTGACTTTACACACATGTAGACATCTGTGCGTGTGTGTGTTCCTGTACTTTCTAGAAGTTCAGCGCCTCAGGCAGATGTGCAAGAATTATGAGTTCCAATATATGAATTATTTAGATTACTTGGTCATTTGTGTAATGCAGTGATATATGTGTGTGTGGGGGGAGGGGGGGTGTTACACAATCAGTCAGCGGGACTGAAACATGTTTGCATTTTCCAGATGTTTCATTAAGTCTCTTATTAACAGTAAATCAGCACATCTGTTCAATTAGTCTCAGATAAACAGTGTATGCAAACACATATTATCTGCTGTCCTGCATCTTCTTCAACATCTGCTTTTAGATTGGGTTCGCTTTCCACAAAACTTTTCATGCAGGAAACTTCTTACTGGAGTCACCTTTGCCAAACACCATACATCACACGTGGCACTTAAATGGGGAAATTAAATATTTACTCTGCCGACTGAAACACCTTGAGGAATAATCATGCAAACAGCACTTTATTATGAACATTATCATTTAATATTGCAGCGGGCACCATATCTGCAGTCAGACAACCATTTTCCCCTTTAATGGAGAAGAATATTGTATATTTGTATGCATGTACATTTTGATTGTATTATATTTTATTAAATACAGTATATTTTTATCAATATTTAGTCATATATTTTCAGAATTTATATTAAATGTTTAATAATTAATTAATTAATCTGCACATATGATGATGACCAATATGTTTTTGCTCTTTAAAAATGACTAAAATAATAAAAAATAAACATGTCTATAACTATTTGAACTCTTATTTAATATATTTAATATTTTTTATGCAAATATTTTTACAAATTAAGCATTAATAAAGTATAAAAATAATATTTAAACAGTAAAATGATCAATTATTTACAATAAAATATATTAATATATCACTTTACTCACCGGCCACTTTATTAGGTACACCTTACTAGTGTCGTGTTGGACCCATTTTGCCTTCAGAACTGCCTTAATCCTTCGTGGCATAGATTCAACAAGGTACTGAAAATATTCCTCTGAGATTTTAGTCCATATTGACA
Organism: Danio tinwini; assembly: GCA_903798205.1. Classification (NCBI taxonomy): domain Eukaryota; kingdom Metazoa; phylum Chordata; class Actinopteri; order Cypriniformes; family Danionidae; genus Danio; species Danio tinwini. The sequence goes on from CAIGQZ010000427.1 coordinate 34,459,720, forward strand.
TGATAGCATCACGCAGCTGCTGCAGATTTGTCGGCTGCACATCCATGATGCAAATCTCCCATTCCACCACATCCCCAAGTTCTAGTGACTGTGGAGGCCATTTGAGTACAGTCAACTCATTGTCACGATCAAGGAACCAGTCTAAGATTTGCGCTTTGAGACATGGAGCATTATCCTGCTGGAAGTAGCCATCAGAAGATGGGTACACTGTGGTCATAAAGGGATGGACATGGGCAGCAACAATACTCAGGCAGGCTGTGGCGTTGACACAATGCTCAATTGGTACTAATGGGCCCAAAGTGTGCCAAGATAATATCCCCCACACCATTACACCACCAGCACCAGCCTGAACCGTTGATACAAGACAGGATGGATCCATGCTTTCATGTTGTTGATGCCAAGTTCTGACCCTACCATCTGAATCTTGCAGCAGAAATCGAGACCATCAAACCAGGCAACGTTTTTCCAATCTTCTATTGTCCAATTTTGGTGAGACTGTGTGAATTGTAGCCTCAGTTTCTTGTTCTTAGCTGACAGGAGTGACACCCTGTGTGGTCTTCTGCTGCTGTAGCCCATCCACCTAAAGGTTGGACATGTTGTGTGTTCAGAGATGCTCTTCTGCAGACCTCAGTTGTAACGAGTGGTTATTTGAGTTACTGTTGCCTTTCTATCAGCTGGAACCAGTCTGGCCATTCTCCTCTGACCTCTGGCATCAACAAAGCATTTGCACACTTTTTTGGACCATTCTCTGTAAACCCTAGAGATGGTTGTGCGTGAAAATCCCAGTAGATCAGCAGTTTCTGAAATACTCAGATCAGCCCGTCTGGCACCAACAACCATGCCATGTTCAAAGTCACTTAAATGACCTTTCTTCCCCATTCTGATGCTCGGTTTAAACTGCAACAGATCGTCTTGACCATGTCTAAATGCCTAAATGCATTGAGTTGCTGCCATGTGATTGGCTGATTAGAAATTTGCGTTAATGTACAGTTGGACAGGTGTACCTTATAAAGTGACCGGTGAGTGTATATTCAAATTTATCTAATATAAACACTTTTAAACACAATTAAAATGTCAGTTAATTTACAGGCATATTAAGTTTAATGTAAAACTTTCCTTAATTTGCGCCTAAAAACATGCTAAGAATTAGTGTTGTAACAGATCACAAATCTGCAGTTCGGATCACACTATGTTTTTTTTGTCACGGACCGGACCATTTTTCGGATCAGCAAAAAAGTGGAGACAAATGTCATTTGCTTTCCATTTATATAAAAATATTACAGCAAAAACATTGCTTTTAACAAACAACTTAGAACCTGTAATGTTAATAAAAATACAAATCAAGACAGAACCAGCTGAAAAAAGAAAAGTATTCAATATGAAATATGATCTACTGTTGCTGATAATGCTAAATATAGAAATTAACATCTTGTACAACAGATCATATTTATCTTCAATAAATGATTCAACAATTCACACATTAAACTTCCGGTTTTATTATACTGTAGGTGTATTATTTTTGTAAACCTATTCAGTCACATAATTTTGATGGTTGTTTGTCGTCATCTGTTGGTTACACAATGTAATTGCTTTTACCAGCGTCAAAAATTCACCAGCGTCATGTTTCATTAAACGGTAATTTTAATCTTTATCATAAACATCAGTGTTCATATCTGAACTATAAACTGTTTTCCCAGCACTTATGTGTCATTTAATTGTTTGTAACTCACTGATGCAGATCTTGATGCATCTCTCTCGATGCAGATTTGAATGAAGCGCTTTGAAGGATTAATAAACATATGCAAATCAATATCATTTATCGGTTATGGTGGGCAGGTTTGAACTGAGATCACGATCTTTTAATGTTTAATTGTGCAGCTTTACACTGATGCAGGCTAAACAAGCGGTGATAGAAAACACATTAAATTAATAGCCTAAGAAAGCATTTAGGTAGGTCCCACCACAACTTTTACCATCATCATTATATCTTACAGGGAAGCCAAAATGCTTTGCAGGGTAGCCAAAATGCTCTCTGCAATGGTTATAAATGTTGGATTAACTGACAAATTCTAAATAAATTATTAATCCGCGGGTCATGTGCGTTCCAAACCGTGAGTTGTGATCCGTATGGATCAAGGATCAACAGTGATCCGTTTCACCCCTACTAAGAATGACGGGTTTTCCTTGCAGTGATTTATCAGATAAAATTTATATTTTACTCTGCTAATTAAACCTTCACACTCTGCTCTTACTAGTGCAATCAATGAAGATAGTTTTAAAATCATAAAAATAAGTAAAGGATTTATATAATCATAGCAGTGGCATATACGATATACAGAATTATTCGCCCTCCTGTGAATTTTTTCAAATATTTACCAAATGATACAGTCTTTATAAGCTTCCCATTGAAAAACAACTAGCTCCAATGGCTGCTTGAAAGTTGTAGCTTTAGACTGATATATAGTTTGTCAATATTACTTTTTTTATTATGTAATCTATTCATAAACACTGCTGGCTAAGAGGACAGAGCAATGAAATATTTACAGTATTTCTGATAATTTTGCGCTGATAATAATCTGGAGAAAGTCTTAGTTGATTCATTTCAACTTGAATAAAAGCAGTTTTTAATTTTTTCAAACCCTTTTAAGGTCAATAATAGGCTTTTTTTTCGTTATACAATGACTTATTAACCAAATTAACCTAGTTAAGCCTTTAAATGTCACTTTAAGCTGAATACTAGTATCTTGAAAAATATCTAGTCAAATATTATGTGCTGTCATCATGGCAAAGATAAAATTAATCAGTTATTAGAAATGAGCTATTAAAACTATTGAAACTGTTTAGAAATGTGGTGGAAAAAAAAGCCTAATAATTCAGGCGGAAACTGTATAACCTTTCATTTTAAAAATGCTGGTTTGTATTGACACCAGCTCAGATGTTTCTTCAAAATTAAGACACAAATGATTCAAAATATGAGTATAAAGTAGAGCTGGGTGAAAAAAAAAAATTAAATAAAAAAATAAAAAATTCAGTATTTATTGGCCGCACACCATTGTCAAAAACAATTAAAAAAAGTCTGAGAGTAAAAAAGTATGTAATTTCAGCATGAAGCGCTATAGTTTTTTAAAATTGTGGCTGCTGAGTGCGCGCCCTGGAAGGAATGCTAATAAGCTTAGGGTGTAAGTTGTCATTTCCAATAAACTTGCGCGTATTTTCAAGGGATACCTAGTTGAAAAAAAGCTGAACTTTTCCGAATGCTGTGTGCGCACCGTGATTCATGCAAGTAGAACTAATCGATCTGCTTCACACTTTGTATGGAATATAAACATTTCAGTAACGGCAGACTAATTACCTCAGACAAACACAGCACATCCAAGCACTGCAGTGCTTTTTTACTTTTACTTTTTTCTCTATAAACTTGCATCAGAGCTGCAGCAATGGTTTCCATTTGTCATCCTCTAAGAAAACGATTGATGGTCGGCTAGTTACAAGAGACCGCAGAGAAGCACTCGAGCAAAGTGCATAAAAAAATGGTCAAGGAATCTACGCGCTAGCGCTCGTTACTTCAGGTCAGAATAACAACACATGCGAAAATGAGTGCCGTATAGCAGCAGTCAGGAGACTGTAAATAAAAAAGGATGTCGCAAGAGTGGCTTTTTGGTTTCTTTTCTTGTGCATCCCAGCCACTAGCACCCCATCTGAGTTTTTAGAATAGGGAGTAATGTAATCATTCCACTTCACAATTTGTAATGTTGCAGTATGTATGGTTGGTTCCTTTACCTGAAAGCTCAGATTTGATTCTAATAATTTGTGTTGTTTACAGAGTTTAAGGTTTACTGTATCATCATTATTCACAACTTAAAGTCTGCTTTGATTGTTCAGTATTTATGTTTTACCATTAGACACACTTTGTAACTTTTTATTTATCAAGTTTAATATTCAGTTTAATACTTGTTTATTTTATTATAATTTATATTATTTTATTATAAAGATATTTTTAGTTAAATTTTTTTTTTTTTGCTTTCGACTATTAAAACTATTTGCTTTAGTAATGTTGGTTAATTAAAATAAATTGGTTAAATAAAAAATCCTGATATTCCAAAATGGATTTGTTAAAAATATTTGATAATTATCGATACTGAATGATATGAAACATGATATCGTGATTATTTTTATTGCAATATCGCACAGCCCTAGTATAAAGCCATAAAATGAATGTGCAACAGCTCAACCAATCTGATTCTAAAATAATTTGTATATTCATTTGAAAGCATGCAATGCGAGATGGCAAAAAAACGTCACCTTATGCAATTCAGCAGCCATAGAATGCAGGAACTCCCAATAGGAATGCAGACACTGAAGATCATGTGATCCATCTCCTGTGACCGAGCAGAAGTTCAGCGCCATTTTCCTGTTTGAACAAAGAAAAAGAGAATGAATGCAAAAGCATATCAGAAATTGTCAGCATTCTCAGTTTGACTCCAGCGTTAATTATTAAAAAGGACACATCATAAAAATCTCCCCAGTCGCCCTTGTTTTGGAAAGCCTTTTTCTGCTAACGTGGGAAAATTCAGATTTCAGATTGCACTCCTCTAATGATACAAGAAGGGATTTTATAGATCCTTTTCACATTTCTGGGTTTCTCAGCAGAGGAAAGCCATGGTCACACTACACTTTTTTGCCCCATAGTACATTTCATTCATAATTATGCAAATTCAGCAGACCAGAAATGTAAGATTGTGCATATAGTTTTGCATGTCGCTGCGTTCCAAAGTGCAAGCTTGAACTCTGACCTGCAAAATGGCATCATGTGATTGTGTGAGACCAATAGATGATCACAAAAATTTTATTTGGAATGCTTTATTGATGTCTAATTATCTTGCTTTATCCTGCTTCTTTTCGGAGTGTCGTACGACAGATTTTCGCATGCTCCAACTCTAGCATGACCACGTCTGAAGTCATCACAGTTGGGTAAAAGATGTGCGCTATGACTTTACAATTAGAGATAGTCCGCATCTAAACTAAATGCGGGTCTAAAGTCAATGCTGTAGTTGTTTTATTTTGTTATTTAAAGAGCACATTAGTGATATGTGCGGGTCTTTAATGCGTGCACATATTGCTTATTTCCCACACAGGGATGTGCAGCAGCACACAAACATCTTTAAATATGAAAAATTAAAGGATAAAATATTTTTTTAAGATTATTATTGTACACATAAATATTTAAATGCCTACATATTAGGGCTGTATGATTAATCAAAACCAAATAGCGATTTAAAATGTTGCAAGTAGCCAAATCGCAAGAGGCTGTGATATGAAATATATATATGTATTATTTAATTTTCCCCACCCAGAGCAAATGTGTGACTGCCGTCTGTGTGTGATAGTCTTACTAGCCAATTGAGTGAGCACACTTTCGTTCTGGCCAATCAGAATTGTGCAACCGAACTATGCAAAACATCCACAATAAAAAAAAAACAACAAATAAAAAACAAACAGAAGAAAAGCGATTGTGAGTGGGATGATGCCATTTGCCGCTTCAGAAGCAACAATAGACAAATTAATATCAAAGAGAAACAGGACATCGGTAAAATGGGAATATTGTGGTTTCAAAAGTCACAGACACAAACAAAAACATGTAATCTGTAAGAACTGTTGCCACAGCATGAGGAAATACAACAACCATCACCTAATGGCTCGTTTCCACTGAGTGGTACGGTTCGGTACGCTTTTAAGGCCGTTTCCACTGTCAAAAGCATACTGAACCGTACCACTTTTTCGGCACCATTTCGAAAAGGTACCAAAGACGAGAAAGGGTACTAAAATGTGGAGCTACACACGCAGCTGAACGCTGATTAGTTTACAGAGATACGTCACGATCTCGTGGAGCTAGCCACAATCAAAACAATGGAGCCGCCATGTTTTTAAACATTGCAGTTTTATTAAAAAAGAAAACTGAAATAAAATCACATGGTCCTGAGTATTCAGACCCGTTGCTCAGTATTTAGCAGAAGCATCTTTTTTATTTAATACAGTCATGAGTCTTTTAAGGAAAGATGCAACAAGTTTTCCACACCTGGATTTGGAGATCTGCCATTCCTCCTTCCAGATCCTCTCCAGTTCTGTTAGATTGGATAGTTAACGTTCATGGACTGTCATTTTTAGGTCTCTCCAGAGATGCTCAATTGGGTTCAGGTCTCTGGCTCGGACATTTAAGAACAGTCACGGAACTGTTGTGAAGCCACTCCGTTATTTTATCTGTGTGCTTAGAGTCATTGTCTTGTTGGAACCTTTGGTCCAGTCTGAAGTCCTGAGCACTCTGGAGAAGGTTTTCATCCAGGATATCCTTGTACTTGACTGCATTCATCTTTCACTCGATTGCAACCAGTCACCCGGTCCCTGCAGCTGAAAACACCCCCACAGCGGGATGCTGCCACCACCATGCTTCACTGTTGGGACTGTACTGGACAGGTGATGAGCAGTGTCTGGTTTTACTGCTTAAAACTAAGGTCAAAAAGTTATATCATGGTCTCATCAGACCAGAGAATCTTATTTCTCACCATTTTGGAGTCCTTCAGGTGATGTTTTAGCAAACTCCTTGCTGGCTTTCATGTGTCGAGCCACACTGCCATAAAGCTCCAACTGGTGGAGGGCTGCAGTGATGGTTGACTTTCTACAACTTTCTCCCATGTCCATCTCTGGAGCTCAGCCACAGTGAGCTTTGGATTCTTTACCTCTCTCACGGACGGCAAGTCTAGGAAGGATCCTGGTCATCCCAGACATCATCCATTTAAGGATTATGAAGCCTTAGGTGTAGCAAAATCTTTTTGTAATCTTGGCCAGATCTGTGCCTTGCCACAACTCTGTCTCTGAGCTCTTCAGGCAGTTCCTTTACACAAATGTTTCTCATTTGCTCTGACATGCATTGTAAGCTGTAAGGTCTTATATAGACAGGTGTGTGGCTTTCCTAATCAAGCCCAATCAGTATAACCAAACACAGCTGGACTCAAATGAAAGTGTAGAACCATCTCAAGGATGATCAGAACAAATGGACAGCACCTTAAATACATGAGTGTCACAGCAAAGGGTCTGAATACTCGGGACCATGTGATATTTCTGTTTTTATTTGATCATAAATCTGCAACAATGTCAACAATTCTGTGTTTTTCTGTCAATATGGGCTGCTATTTGTACATTAATGAAGAAAAAATTTACTTTAATGATTTTAGCAAGCGGCTGCAATATAACAAAGTTTGAGAAATTTAAGGGGGTCTGAATACTTTGTCATTCAGTCAGATATTATTCAATTAAATTTGATAAATTTTTATTTGTATAGTGCTTTTACAATGCACATTGTGTCAAAGCAGCTTCACATAGAAGATTATAGTGAATTGAAAGTGTCAGTTCAGTTAAGAGTTTAAGTTCAGTTCAGTTTAGCTCAGTTCAGTGTGGTTTAATAATCACTACTGAGAGTCCAAACACTGAAAAGTAATCCATAGATGTGCAGCTCTACAAGTTCCGAACCATGCAAGCCAGTGGCGACAGCGACGAGGAAAAACTTTACCAATTGGCATAAGTGAAGGATATAAACCTTGAGAGAAGCCAGGCTCAGTTGAGCTCGACCATTTCTCCTATGGCCAAACATCTTGTGCAGAGCTGCAGTCTAGGCGCCGGAAGCTGGAGAAAGCTGGATGTCAGCGAAGACTCGGCTGTCCCTGGAAGTCACAGGAATCAGTCTCATGCTCTCCACTCCTCCATGACCACCACAGCTGCTACTGAGGAAACGTCCTCGTCCAGGATTGTGGAACCTTGAGATCATCTCTTCACAGGTCTTGGATTGCATCAGTGGTGCTGCATAATCTCTGGGGGTCTCGGGATGAGTATCCCCAGGTGGAAATAGAGAATAAAGAGAATAATTAGTGTAGCTGCTGTTCATACATTCATGCATCATACCGCTAAGTGATGCACTGAGTGTATGCTTTAGTAAAAAGATAGGTCTTTAATCTAGTTTTGAACTGCGAGAGTGTTTCTGAGCCTTGGACATTATCAGCAAGGCTATTTCAGAGTTTAGGAGCCATAAATGAGAACGCTCGACCTCCTTTACTCGACTTTGCTCTTCTAGGTACTACCAGAACATTATTATGACAGCTAATAGGGCTGCTCGATTATAAGAAAAATCATAATCACGATTATTTTGGTCATAATTGTAATCACGATTATTCAAAATGATTATCAGTTGAAGTCAACGTTATTAGCGCTCCTGTGAATTATTATTATTTTTTTATAAATATTTCATGTTAAATGATTGTAATCAAGTTCACGGCCACCTGGCCGCCGGGAAGAAGGAGGCGGAGAACCGACGCGGTTTTAAATAAATATTTATTAATAAAAGGGACGGCAGCTCCTCACGGAGACTGCAGTCTAAATCAAAACAAACGGACGGCAGCTCCTCACGGAGACTGCCGTCAAACTGAAAGCAAAAGTAAAACAACATGTCCGGGCCCGGTCCTCTCTCTCTGTCCTCTGCCATCGTTCCTCCTCTTAAAGTCCAGAGCTCCTTCCGTGGGATTGAAGGCAGGTGCGCGCCACAGGTGCATCTCATCTGTGGCGGGCCTCGCAAAGATAAAAGAAATCAGTTATTCGAAATGAGTTATTAAAACTATTGTTTAGAAATGGGATGAAAAAAAAACTTCTTACTATCAAACAGAAATTGGGGGGAAAAGCTCTCTAATAATTCAGGAGGGTTAATAATAATATTATTTTCCTCCCTGTAAATAAGGAAAGAGAAATAAATACAATAGAATAAAAATATGAAACAAACTGTGCTTTAAGCGTCTTCACTGTAAGAAAAAACTTTAATTATAGCTACAAAAGTCCTTCAGTCAAGAGCAGCGAGTGATTTTGTCCTTTTGTTGTTTGATTAATTATAAAACAATCGGCAGCAGGAATATTGCGCGCTGTCACTTTAAGAGCAGTACGGTTCTGATTTATGGTTTCTAATTCACATGTCTTTTGATTCTCAACTTGTTTGTTTATTACATAAATGAGGGTTAATATGAATAATCACTAAACACTTCGTTTTGACACATATATGACTATTAAAGTGCTCACATTAAGAGGACATTAGATGTGTGTGCTCTGCTCTGTGTCTCTGAGGCTGAGCACGCGCACACACACAACAGCATGCGGTCTCTTTCGCGATTTTAAAAACATGAGTGATTCGAATGTACATCAATGAATGATGCGCATCCCGTGCTGCAAAAGTTACATTACAGTACATGCTTTTAGTAATGTTCGTGTGAAACTGAGATTTGCAGAGCAACAAATGTGTACAACTAGAAAGGACGCAGTAAGATGCAATAATCGTTTTATCTCGATTAATGTTTTTTCATAATCGTTAGAAGCCAAAATCAAAACCGAACTTTTGATTAATTGCACAGCCCTAACAGCTAAGATCTTACAGTATGACATAAGGACCATGTTCATGCAGTCTGACATGCTACAATAATTTAGAATTGATTAAAACATAATGGCTTTAAACTATGCACTTATATTGTTGAAATAGAGTTCAAGGGCTAGAATATTCCAGTATTTTGTCAAAATATATTTTCCTCTTCAAGAAATTCGAACAGGTTTGGAACAAGCAGAGAGCGAGTAAAAAAAATAACTAATTAATTACTTCACTCTTTCATATCATCATATTCCCAGAATGCAGATCAAGGTCATTTCTTGATCTTCATCTCCACAAAATCTGCTGGTGTGTGAAATCTGCATCTCACATCAGTGTCCGACTCTGATTAATGAACAATTACATCTGTAAATAAAATGCAGCTTCTCTGAGAAATATCGCTGAACTCGTCACCTCTGTATTTTATATATTCTCAAGGCTTCATGCTGTTGCGGAAAGAACTGGTTTCTTGTCTTCATCTTCTAATCCACTGTGAGTATGGCTGCTGTGTTTGGCTTGTTAATTAGTTAGTGTTCATGTTTACCTACCGTTCTGACTGGTGTACATTTTTTACCTTGATCTTGTTGGCATGGAAACGCAATTGCGAAATGGAGCCAGAGTTTATTATTAAAAAGTAGATTAATCAGGGTAGATATTTTTACCACCAAGGTAATTGTAAGAGCAGTGGGTAACTAATTAACAAGTCACCATGGGTTATAAAGAAACACAAGATGTGATTTCAGAAGCAATATTTGGAAATTAAGGAAAAGGCTCTCATTGCATTTATTTAAATTTGAAGGGAAAAAATCATTCATTCATTTATTTTCCTTCTGCTTAGTCCCTTTATTTATCAGGGGTCGCCACAGCGGAATGATCTGCCAACTTTTCCAGCACATGTTTTACACAGAGGATGCCCTTCCAGCTGCAATCCAGTAGTGGAAAACATCCATACACACACATTCACACACATACATTACAGCCAATTTAGTTTATTTAATTAATACAATTATAAATTTATTAATAAATAACTAAATAAATCACAAAACAGATCATTAATTTTGGAAAAATGTCAAAAAGAAAAAGTTAATAAATGAAAAAGTATATTGTAATGTAATGTAATATAATATATTTGAATATTAATATATATTTTTTTAATTAACATCTTAGAAAATAAATTTTTCATTTATTATAGTTATAATTTATAGAACCATTAAGTTAAATTAAATATTCAATTGTTTACAAAATATTAATGACAATGATGACAGTAAAAAGAGATAGATAGATAGATAGATAGATAGATAGATAGATAGATAGATAGATAGATAGATAGATAGATAGATAGATAGATAGATAGATAGATAGATAGATAGATAGATAGATAGAAAAAATAAAAAAATAAATGGAAGAAAAAAGAAAGGAAATTAAACAATAATTTTTTTTTTATAAAATATATTTTTATTAAATTATTTAAGTTAATTGGAACAGGAATGAAGAAAGAAAGAAAGAAAGAAAGAAAGAAAGAAAGAAGGAAAGAAGGAAAGAAGGAAAGAAAGAAAGAAAAATAAACAAAGAAAAAATAAAGAAAAGGAGAAATAAAATGTAAGAAAAAGGAAAAACGAAAGAAAATGAAAAAAAAACTGAAATAAAATGGAAGAAAAAAAAGAAAGGGAAAGAAGAAAAAGTAGGAACAAATAAAGACAAAGAGAAAGAAAATGGAAGAAAAAAGAAAGAAAAAGAAAGAACAAAGACAGAAAAAAGGAAAGAAGAGAAAAACAGAAAGAAAACAGAAAATAAAAAGAAATAAAATGGAAGAAAAAAAGAAAAAGGGAAATAAAATGGATGAAGAAAGAGAGAAAAAGAAAGAAATTGAAGAAGAAAGAAAAGGGAAAGAAAAAAGAAAATAGAAGAAACAGAGAACAAAGAAAGAAAATGGAAGAAAACAGAAAGAAAAAAGAAATGAAAGAAAATAAGGCAGAAAGACAAAAAAAAAGAAAAAGGGAAAAAAAGTTGAACAAAATTAAATGAAAATTTTAAAGGTATTTTCAATAATCAACTCTTTGTCATCAGCTAATAATAAAATAAAGAAGACTACAACTCACAGACCCCCAAAAACTACAGTATGACCATGAAACCCCTCCAGGCCAGCAGGAGTCTTTTCTCACTGCGGTGTAAAGATGAACTAAATAAAGACAGACAAAACCACAGCTCATAAGTGCCATTAAACAAAGACGAGAGAGAGCGTAATCTATTATTCATCCACATCGCTCCGGGTGAATTACATATTCTGATATTAGAGGTCTTAATGTACACGGGATTAATCTGAAGTGCGTTAGTCGTGTTTCCTATTAGTCGCTGCCGAAGCCTCATTAATAAAGCAGAGATCATTTCTCTTCGCCTCCTTCAATAATTAAAAGAATATCCTTCACTCTTCATTCACATCCACCACAGTGTGCTGACACATATTAATTAAGAAAAACCGGCCATTAGTGCATAATTAATCTCTCTCACACATGCACAGTTATGCATCGCCTTTACTGTAACTTGGAAAATAAAGATTCCTTAATGGTTTTCTGCAGCACTTTCAGTCTGTTATTAAGTTCTTGAACTTTAACATTAAATGCATGAATTAAGCTTATTTTATTCCAGATACAGCTACCAATTAAATATTTATTAGTTAATTTAGTCTAATTTAAAGTAACTCAAAGTAAGAAAAGGCCAACGACAGAAAAAAAAAACAGGTCTTGAAGCATTAAAAAATATTTTATATACTTAATTTATTTTATTTTCCCAAAAAAGAAAAAATATATGTTTAAAAAATATATATAATAAATTAAAATATTTATTTATTTTATTATTAATTTTTGTATTTTATTAAATGTTCTTCCCAAAAAGAAAAAATCTAAAAAAATTTATGTATTTATAATAAATTAATAGATTTATTTATTTATTTATTTATATTTTTCTTTTTCGTAAAAAGGACAAATTAATAGATTTACTGTTTTTTTTATTACTTTTTTTCCCAAGAAAAAAAAAACTTTAAATAAAAAATAGCTTATAATATATTTTCCCCATAAAGAAAAAAAAAATAAACAAACAAATGTATTTGTAATAAATTATTAGATTTAATTATTTATTTTATTTTACAATTTTTATTTATTTTTCCCAAAAATAAAAAACAGTGAAATAAATAAATGTATTTATAATATATTAATAGATTGTTATATTAAGTTTTTTTTCCTCAAAAAGGAAAAATTTATAAATTTAATTATTTTATCCCAAAAAGAAAAAAAATCTTTAAATAAAAAAAATTATATTTATTTGTTTATTTATTTATAATTTTTTCCCAAAAAGGAAAAATATTTAAATAAATGTATTTATAATAAATTAATAGATGTATTTATTTATTTTATTTAATTTTACTATTATTATACATTTTCTTCCCAAAAATAACAAATATTGAAATAAATAAATGTATTTATAATACATTTATTTATTTATTTAATTTTACTATTTGTTTTCCCAAAAGGATTTTTTAAAATAAATAAATAAATAAATAAAGAATACATTTTTTCCTTTTTAATTAAATAAAAATTAATTAAAAAGAAAAAAGCTTTAAATAACCATATTTTTAAAATGTTATAGATTTAATTATTTTAATTTAATATTTTAATTAATTTTTTCTTAAAATAGAAAAATATTGAAATAAATAAATGCATTTATAATAAATGTATTATTATATTATTTATTAATCCAAGAATGGATAAAAGACTTCCAGTGGCTTCAAGTCCGCTATGAAGATAAATAAAGCCATTCACTGCAAAGTCTGCAGATGATGACATCGTCTATCGGTCCAACCCTAGCTCCCATTCTCATTGCATGGTTTGCTTTGCATTAACAATGGTCAACACTTGACCAAAATGTTTGCCTTTTTTCAGTAAACTACTTATCACTTAATCTCTGTATGATTTTTGATGTTTGAGAGTGGGGCTGAGCGAATCGCAATTTTGATTTGAAACATTGCGATTAGCTAAATCGCAAGAGGCTGAAATATTAAATATATATTATTTAATTTCCCCCACCCAGAGCAAATGTGTGACTGCTGTCTGTGTGCAACAGACTTACTAGCCAATTGAGTGAGCACACTTTCATTCTGCCCAATCAGAATAACGCAACCAAACTATGCGGAACATCCACAATAAAAAAACAAACAAACAGGAAATCGCGAACGAGTAGGATGATGGCGTCTGCCGCTTCAGAAGCATTAATAGACGAATTAATATCAAAGAAAAACAGCACATCGGTTATATGGGAATATCTTGGTTTCAAAGTCACAGGTATTGAACAAAACCAGGTAATTTGTTAGAGCTGTCGCAGAAATACAACAACCAGCACCTAAAAAAGGACCACAGGTGGCTAAATGAGTGTCTTGCTAAAAAGTCAATTGAAAGTTTTGCCAGTGACACTCAGTCTATTAGCAAGCAAAGTACAATTTCAGAGTTGTTTGCTAATATAAGTTGCTAATATAAAAAATCTTTTCAGTTCCACTCACTGAATTTTAGCAGTAAGAAGCAGCGACCTTCTTGCTGTGAGGCGACATCGATACCCACTGCGCCACCGCACCACCCTTCTGTAAAATTGCCAGAAGTTAGTTTGCATTATGTTTAACAAGGTAGTTATTAAAAATAAATAAATTACTGGAAATTGCTCCCAAAATGTCTACATGTGTGAAAGGGTGTAGTGCCGCACGCCTTGGAGTTACTCAAACACAAATACGCATTGAATTTTCATTTTGAAATATGATCTATCTTAGAGCAGGGGCGTCGCTAGACCCCATTTACTGGGGCACGTGCCTCAGTAAAAATCGCCAGTGCCCCAGTAAAGGTTTTGAGATGTGATTTACTTCATATGCAAAGTGTATTTATTTAGAGTCGTAATTCCGAAATAAAGCTGTTATTCTCTATGTGCAACACTGGTGAAAGCAATGTAGTTTTATCAAAAAGCAAACTGAGCATGTGCACAGAAAAAAAAAACATACCCGTGTGCCTCACGCACTGCTCCTGCTTGACACTGACGTGCTGCTCTGCTCCCGGTTTAAGTCTCGGTTGCGATCATGCACGCTGGAAAAATAGCCACGCTGCATAATCGCCACTCATGTTTCACGAGTTCGCACTTACCAAAGTTTAAGAATAAAGCATATTTGGTGTGCTGTCCAGGGAGAGGGCTCTGAGCTCAGGGAAGACGCCCCCAACTTGTGTTATTTCCCGAACAGAGCGAGTTGGGGTTCGAGTGAAGTGTCTAGCCCGGCCCCAGAACACTACCCCCGGGTAGATAATGTTTAAGAAGTGAGGTGTTGGGGGTGGTGGAGGGATGCTAAAGTCGTGAGATAATGCAGGTAGGACAACTTTGGTATTTATAGGGGTTTGGTCTAATACTGATTGGATAATAGAATGATTGTCAATGACGTATTAAATAGCTGAAACATCTGCGCGTGCTCCTCCCGAAATTTGTTTATAAAACATCACGTTGTGAAAGTCTCCTATGGAGGTGTTGGCACACAGTTTACTTTTTATTTTCTCAATCACAGTGAAACAGGGGCTTCTGCTGTAAATGTCAGTGAAAGACTGTCCAGCAAACACACACACAGTGAAATAGTGAAGAGTTATTGCGTTTTTAAGTAGCTAGAGAATTTATAAATACTAGCGCTCACCTCCCTCGCTATAGTAAGCGCATATGAGATAAATTCAGATTATGTTCTGACATAATAACCGGTCATGATTATTACTGAACCGATACCAAATTGTCCGCGTCTGCATCACAGTGCACTGAAGAAACAATTAATTTTGACACCCCTAATAGACATGGTCAAGACGATCTACTGCAGTTCAAACCGAGCATCAGAATGGAAAAGAAAGGTGATTTAAGTGACTTTGCATGTGGCATGGTTGTTGATGCTAGATGGGCTGGTCTGAGCATTTCAGAAACTGTTGATCTACTAGGATTTTCAAGCACAACCATCTCTAGGGTTTACAGAGAATGGTCCGAAAAAGAGAAAATATCCAGTGAGAGGCAGTTCTGTGGGCGCAAATGCCTTGTTGACGCCAGAGGTCAGAGGAGAATGGCCAGACTGGTTCCAGCTTATAAAAAGGCAACAGTAACTCAAATAACCAATTTGGTTACTTACAACTGAGGTATGTAGAAGAGCATCTCTGAACACACAACACGTCCAACCTTGAGGCGGATGGGCTACAGCAGCAGAAGACCACACCGGGTGCCACTCCTGTCAGCTAAGAACAGGAAACTGAGGCTATAATTTGCACAGGCTCACCAAAATTGGACAATAGAAGATTGGAAAAACGTTGCCTGGTCTGATGAGTCTCGATTTCTGCTGCGACATTCGAATGGTAGGGTCAGAATATGGCGTCAACAACATGAAAGCACCATCCTGCCTTATATCAATGGTTTAGGCTGGTGGTGGTGGTGGTATGGGGGATATTTTCTTGGCACACTTTAGGCCCATTGGTACCAATTGAGCATTGTGTCAACGCCACAGCCTACCTAAGTATTGTTGCTGACCATGTCCATCCCTTTATGACCACAGTGTACCCATCTTCTGATGGCTACTTCCAGCAGGATAACTCTCCATGTCGTAAAGCATGAATCATCTCAAACTGGTTTCTTGAACATGACAATGAGTTCACAGTACTAAAATGGCCTCCACAGTCACCATAACTCAATCCAATAGAGCATCTTTGGATGTGGTAAAACGGGAGATTCACACCACGGATGTGCATCCGACAAATCTGCAGCAACTGCATAATGCTATCATGTCAATATGGAGGAAATTCTCTGAGGAATATTTCCAGTACCTGGTTGAATTGATGCCATGAAGGATTAAGGCAGTTCTGAAGGCAAAAAGGGGTCCAAAAAGATAATAGTAAAGTGTACCTAATAAAGTGGCCGGTGAGTGTAAATAATTTGTCCTGTAATATGATTTTCTATTTTTGCAACAAATAAAAGCAGGTAAAGTGAACATAAATCTTCTTCCATGACGAAAAATCTAACCCACCCCAATCTTGCGCACAGCGGCACATAAAAACACACTTCAGAAAGTCGTATATTCAGCATAAATAGATTTATTCATCACTGGTGATTTATTGATTAATTGCGCGTTTCATGTGTCTGATCAGCTGCCAGACTTGCGGGTTGATGCTGTTGGATGTGAGTGACTCTAACAGACATCAGAGCATGTAGCACAGCGGCAGAGCGTCTGACAGCACAGTGTGTTGCTGCAGACCAAAGCTGTCATCTATTTCTAATCCACTGTTACACAACACTGACTCTTCCATGGTCGTGACTGAAGGCCAATGCAAACTCCTTCTCGTTTAAAGGCCAATCCCAATTCAACTTCAACCTACCTCTTCCCTTTAGCCCTTGTAACAGTGAAGGAGAAGCGTTTAAATTTACCCCTAAGAAATAGGACAGCACTACAACACCAGCACACGTCATCATATGTCGTTGCGAGCTTTTACTTCATGTGAGATCGATGATGGCATCTGCTAGTTATTCTAGTTGCATTATTTTTTGGTATTTATCTTGAGGAAATCACAGAAAGTAATGATATCATGTTATCATTGTTACAACCCCTGGGTAGCGAAGTAGGGTTGCACACTTGGACGAAGGATTTAGTTAAAACAGAAAAAGAAAATTGTGCTCCAAAGTAAGGACGGACAGCAATAACTTGTGTACAAATGATAGGGATTCATTTACAAGTGGTGATGGTGAAACAGTAAGGCTGTACTCACACTATGCACAGTTGCCGTGAACCGGGCCAAAGCACGCTTGTCCCCCCTCCCGTCTCCCCCGACGGCCCGCACTCACATTACATTCGGGCTTGGGCGCGCTTAAGTCATCGATGATACGTTGTTCAGTAAGAGCTCTCGCTCAGCATAGTGGAGATTTCTTTAGTTATACCGTTTAAGTCGTTTAATATGCGGTGACACGCAGTGTAATATTTCGCCGAACAGATCAGCCACTTTTGACGCTCATAAACAATCAAAGTCTTTGTGCCGCAGGAATTAGGAAGTTTGCTGAAGGTGCAGCTGACGTGCAGTGAGGGGTTTCCGTCTTTAATAATCTACGACAGTTTGCGTTCATTGAACAGTACGAATGATTAATTAATCCATATCAAACAGTCCCTTAAAAGTCACGTCTTGCTTTCAGTTTCAGCCTAAGGCACGCTTGCACTCACACTGTAAGTGTACCGCGCCTGAGCCCAATGAACCGCGCTCAGGCCCACCTCTTCCAACCGGGCCAGGACCGCCCAAGTGAACCGTGCCTGAGCCCGATTCAGAGCACTCACATTTCTCAAACGATCCGGAAAATGGGCCTGGGCACGGTTATTTACAACTTTAGAAACAATAAACAACAAAATTTTTAGAAAGACTGGCTATTGGTGGCATTAAAGAAAACCAATCAAAACCAAAACAGTTTTACTAATATCCAAAGACAATCCCCTCTAATCTAGTAAACAAAAGATATAACAAATAAATCTTCAACATCAATGACATCCTACCTAATCTACAATAACTAACAACTAGGGCTGCAACTAGAGCTGCACAATTAATCGTAAAAAGATCGCGATCTCGATTCGACCCCCTAGACGATCTTAATCCAGCATTTATGCGATTCTGCCAATCATATTTTCAAGTTCAGGAGAGAAGCAAAAGTGCCCACAAGTCTTCACATTGTTTTACATACAATGTTCAGCTACATGGACACCTCCAAATGGTGTTGAAAGAGTCACATACTGTATTTATAAGGTATAATTCACCCAAAAATGTCATTTCTGTCTTCATTTAATGAAGTATTCGCTGTCGCGAAAACACACGTGACGTGAGCTGACCGTGAGCTCTTACCACAGTGTATATGTTTTTTCAGATCTCAAATTTCTCTCGCGAGTGCCATTCGCGCCTGCTGTTCTCGCGTAAATCCACCAGAGGCCGCTGTGTATGCTTTTTCAGATCTCCAATTTCTCTCGCGAGTGCCATTGGAGCCTGTTGTTCAAGTGTAAATCCACCAGAGGCCACTGTTGACTGACTGACCAATCCACTGATCTACCCTCCTCTTATCGTCAAATTCGTACACAGCGAGCCACTGGTAACAGCGAAAAAGCAGTCCACATAGAGGTAAGCAGTTAGCTGGTAAGCGTGAAAATGAACGGCATCATACTGCCCTTTATTGTTCGTTTTATAAACGAAATGCAGCCATACATTTCTCTGGCTAAAAACTAAGACAATAAATTTTTTTTTCTTGTCAATGGCAGGGAAAGAGTAAATGACAAATCACATAAGCATGCATCAAATTTCCTCATTTACATTCATGATATTTATACAACCCAGGTTCATTGTGGTTATGTACCCTTATATACATTTCTAGAGAGCGCCGAATACATTTCAGGAGCTATGTTTTATTGCAGTTTTTCCTTTCGCAAATCCGCCAGAGGGCACTATATATGCTTTTTCAGATCTCAAATTTCTCTTGCGAGTGCTATTCGCACCTGCTGTTCTCCCGTAAATCCACCAGAGGCCGCTGTGTATGCTTTGTCAGATCTCAAATTTCTCTTGCGAGTGCTATTCGCACCTGCTGTTCTCGCGTAAATCCACCAGAGGCCGCTGTGTATGCTTTTTCAGATCTCCAATTTCTCTCGCGAGTGCCATTGGAGCCTGTTGTTCTCGCGTAAATCCACCAGAGGCTGCGGTGTATGCTTTTTCAGATCTCAAATTTCTCTCGCGAGTGCCATTGGAGCCTGTTGTTCTCTCGTAAATCCACCAGAGGCTACTGTCGACTGACTGACTGATCGACTGACTTCCCTAAACACAACCGAGAGTGTTTTCAAAATCAATTCAGAAAAAGAACAGCCCTCGCCTGTTTTTTACTACGTTTACAGATTTTACCACATTCTCACCCTGTTATTTACTTGTTTATTTTATTTTTTTGCTTTTGTTTTCATTTTACCCGCTTTCTGGAACCGTTCTTCGCTGGACTCAAACCCCTTCGGCGCAATCAACTCCACTCTGCATTTCGTATACGGCGAGCCACAGGCAAGGACAAACTAGTAACAATAAATTGAAAAGCCATCCATATAGAGATAAGCGGTCAGCTGGTAGCGCGAAAAGGAATGGCGTCATACTGCCCCGTATTGTTCATTGTAAAGACAAAATGCATTCCTATACATTCCTCTGGTTACATAATTCGTGATCTCCAGAAATAGATATAGGGCTCCGTTTTCAGAATGAGTTGCATTTATCATGTTATGCTTATAAAGGTGTCCTGACAGTCTTATGAACAGTGATATCCAAAAAATAAATAAATAAAAACAAAACCTGACCAAAAATATTAATAAATATAATACTGTAAATATTATGTTCGTGCATACAAAAAAGTAACAAAAATGTCTCTACTTAAAAGATTTAACTAAATATTTTGACATTTATTTAATCGGTTGTGACATTTAAAGCACACTCTGCTAAAAATCATTTTCAGTGTACAGCAGAATACAAACAATCCTAAAATAAAAACTAAATTACGGTGCAAGAAACCTTGACGTTACAAATGGACCATTTAAAGACATAAAAACCCCCTAAAACGCTACAAAAAAGTGCACAATACGGCCGTTTTTAATTATTCCACAGGAGGATTCTGAAAAACCAGAGTGGCATACGGCTTTGTACTTATGCTTAATGTGGCAAGACTGATCGTAGATCATTTGACATCTGCTTTATTAGATTAACAACCTGTTCCAGCTGTCACACATTACAGGCCGTTTCGGTGCGCAATCACAATCACTGCAGACACAACAGGACGGAGTAAAGCACAAACACCACACAACAGACAATCTGTATAAAGCCAACAGCAAAATCTCCCAGTGAATCACCCTGAAGCCGGAGCCCAGGAGGACACCGGAGGCCCTTTAACACTACAGCACCTGCAGACACACACACACACACACACACACACACACACACACACACACACACA
>CAIGQZ010000427.1:34480214-34514738 GCA_903798205.1 Danio tinwini
CACACACACACACACACACACACACACACACACACACACACACACACCCTGAATATAAAAGAGCAGGAGTTACTCAAGGCACAGGCTGTATCCAAAATCAGCCCCTCAATTCACTATTCCCTACAATAATCCACCAATACATTATTCTACGGTGGCTCAGTGGTTAGCACTGTTGCCACACAGCAAAAAGGTTGCTGGTTCGAGTCCCAGCTGGGCCACTTGGCGTTTCTGTGCGGAGTTTGCATGTTCTTCCTGTGTTGGTATAGGTTTCCTTCAGGTGCTCCGGTTTCCCCCACAGTCCAAACACATGCGCTATAGGTGAATTAAATAAAGTAAATAGGCCGTGGTGTCTAAGTGTGTGTGTGAACGTGAGAGTGTATGGGTGTTTCCCAGTACTGGGTTGCAGCTGGAAGGGCATCCGCTGCATAAAACATATGCTGGATAAGTTGACGGTTCATTCCCCTGTGGCGTCCTCTGATAAATAAAGGTACTAAGCCCAAGTAAAATGAATGAACAAATGAATGAATAAATAATAATAATCATAATATTTAAATGACACTAAAATAATGAATTTAGTTCCTGATTTCGCCAAACAGTATCTAAAAACCTAATCACAAGCTTTCTGGCTATATTCTTAAGGATATAGATGCATTCAGGATTCAGGTTGAGTACAAATAAGCAAAGGTGAAGGGCCAAACCTGCAGTGAAGGGTTATAGAGAAATATAAACTCACATAGTCAGACAGAAGAGAAAAAAACAGTGTGCACAAATACCAGTACAGAGAGAGAGAAAGCTGGAATAAACAAGTCAAGAGTCAAACAATGCACTGAAATAAACTTGATAATGATGCATACATTGTCAGGATGGAGATATCATTGCATCACCAAAGATTTTTTTTTTAAGGCAACATTTTTTAGAAATAGATTCTTCAGAGAAGTGACTGAAACTAGACTACAAAAACAAGTGTATCAGACAGGGGTCACCAATTTCGTTCCTGGAGGGCCGGTGTCCCTGCAGGGTTTAGGTCCAACTTGCCTCAAAACACCTGCCTGGATGTTTCAAGTATACCTAGTAGGTATACCTAAAATCTTCAGGACACCGGCTCTCCAGGAACAAGCTTGGTGACCCTTGGCATAAAGCCTGGTTTATACTTCTGCGTCAAGTGATCGGCGTGACCCACGGCGCAAGCCTCGCACGTAGCCATGCATTTATAATTTTGCTCACTGTTTCTGTTTTTTCTGCAATACACTTCCGAAACGCTAGCTGGCAGTAGGTGTTTATGTTTCTCTGTGTCAAGTTTCTTCTCTGGTGTTTAGTTTTTTTCTGAACACTTAATGTACAAGTGGCTCAAATTCGCTCATTTTGAGGCGGGAACCGGCGTACGTGCAACAACTTTAATCATGTGGTAAACACAAAACAACAGTCTACATCCGGAGCTCCTTCACGGGACTCCACACTTGTAAACACTCGCTGCATCGGGCGTGCGACTCTCACCTCCGCCCACACTCGTCAGCGCTATCACAGAGCCGACCAATCACAGAGCTTGCGCTACACGTACATGTTACATTTTTTGAGAGGTGCGCGTCAACGTCGCCAACGGCCACGGCAAGGGGGAATGCATCCACGCGTAGGCTTCGCCGTAGCATACCTGTGCGCTTGACGCAGAAGTATAAATCACCATGCATTGCTCTTTTGGAGGAAAACCTATGCATTAAAATGGTGATGTGCGTTAAATTGTGCTGTATATGTTGCACACACAGAAGAGGTTGAGTTTTCTGGTTGCACTATAATATTATTTTATTGTTCACACTGCACAGTCTGTAATACAAACACACACGATGAGCACATGCTATGACAAACGTTTCAGTGCTGGCAGTGTGACTTCTTCATTAATGCATGAACGATAAACACAGAAATACTCAAATAAACACAAATATACAATTTACCAATGTACAATGACAATGAACAGACACTATAAGTCACTGTATTCCTCCACAAAATAATACACTATACCACAGATCAATAACAGTTATAAAACTCTTATTGTATTAACACTAAACATGGTAACTATTTTAAATTACTATTATTTAAATACTTTCTAACATTTTGATATCAATGATGCCATTATTAAACTGCATTAACCCACAATACTCTCAAACTGCAAACTCTTACAAAATAAATGTTATATTAAGTTATATGTATATTATATGTATATTTATATAACCCCGCGCGGCCTATGTCACCGCGATCTCCATTTATGGACGTCGGCGGCCTTCACTCGCACGTGCGCGCTCCCGCATTTCTGCCGCGAGTACGCTGATGCGGTTATTTTATAAATATGTATACATATACAACCATCAAACACATTATTTACACCAGGGGTTTCAAACTCAATTCCTGGAGGGCCGCAGCCCTGCACAGTTTAGTTCCAACCCTAATTAAGCACACCTGATCAAACTAATTGAGTCCTTCAGGCTTGTTTGAAACCTACCAGTAAGTGTGTTGAAGCAGGGTTGGAACTAAACTGTGCAGGGCTGCTGCCCTCCAGGAATCAAGTTTGACATCCCTGATTTACACTGTTAAGCACATACTAAACATAACATTTGATGCCACATTATCCATCTTACCTGTAATACAAACACAAACCCACACGATGAGCACATGCTATGACAAACGTTTCAGTGCTGGCAGTGTGACTTCTTCATTAATGCATGAACCCTCCTGCGGCTCACTAATCGCCCCCTGTCGTCACCCGCCAGGACATACAGGTTGAAATGATGTGCATCAGCACATTATAACTAATCTGAACTTATAGGAACACTAATACTAAATGATAACTAATCAATGCAAAGAAAACACAGCTATAAAGAATAAAATAAACCACAGGACTGCCATAACTATAACTTCATACCTCTACATATACATTAACATTTATATTAAAATGTTTCCGTATGGATATTAAAATCATATATACAGTTCTGTGAAAAAGTTTGGACACCCTATGAAAGTCTTTTGTGTCTCCAAAATGTGTCTGTAAAGTTTCAGCTAAAAACACCCGTCTGATTATTTATTATACCTCTGTGTATATTAGACATTTCAGCTGTTTTGACTTTGTAGCTTTTTTGGTGACTGTGCCTTTAAGGTTAATGAGCTGCTTCTCCCTGCCCACTGTTCCCACGTGCATGTCAAAGAGCCAAAGAGATCGCTCACTATTGCTATGATGGGTGTAGCTTCTCTGGTAACTCTTTATTTGGATGGTCCATTTGAGTATTAGTAGACTGTCTGCTTAATATCTGTTGATACTGACATTTAACAGTCCTTCAACAGACATTTAGCTGACTATAAGAAACTTTGCAAGTACTTGTCAACTTACACTAACTCTAACCCCAACCTCAACCCTAACCCCAACCTAACAGTCTACTTATAATCTAATGAGAATTAGTTGCAATGTAACTTATATGCATCAAACCAACCATCTTAAAATAAAGTGTGACCGCTTGTCCTTCTGCATCTCACGCATAAGCAGCACAGTGAATAAGGATGCACTGATCCCGATACTTGTATCTGATATCGGTTCGATAGCGTATATTTTTGCTGGATCAGGTATCGGCCAGCTGGCACCGATCCAAATCTGATCTTGCACGTGCGCTATATTCTGTGTAATTTATAAGCCAACAAAAGCCACGAAGGAACCCTATTACAAGGCACTGGAAATGTGTCATGTAGGCCTACTATATCCTAAATGTTCTGAAGCCATTCTATAGCTTAAAGTGAAGTATAAATGAATATTTACGTGGTTAAATTTATTTCAGTGCTTCCCGCCGCTGCACCTGTCAATCATTCTCCTTTCATTCACAATTCAAACTGCATGTCGCGTTCATGACAACACGAAAAACTAGACTATTTGTTCCTGTTAGTTTAAATAATCAGTGGGGAAATGCATTTAGCTCTGCATTAAATGGGTTCATTTTGACCCGTAACAAGGAGTTTATTGCTGTTTCTACATCATGTTGCACTGTGTCAAACCAGCAAATCGCATTCACAACACTGTGTGTTAAGGGCAGGTAATAACCCTCTCTCCTCCAAAGTAGGACTGCCTGAAAGTTTAAATTAGAAAAGGTTCAATAATACATTGGACAGATCCTCAACGCGCTGATTTCTTCCCTTTGTGCTGCTGTTTTGAAAGTGTCCGCAGATACCTGAGGGCTGTGCGCTCTCAGTGATGCATCAATCGCTTCATCAAGCGCACCGGCTGCGCAGAAGCGACGTGCGCCGCTCTGTAAAACTATTCTTATAAAGAGTTTCTGTTCTCTCTTCCTTATGTTATGTGCTGCGAATAGTTTGTAAAGCCTGGCTCATTGTGGTCAAAGTAGTTGATTAAATTAATAAAAGTGAAGCTGACGGCCCGGCGCATATGAATTCTCATTAACAGAAAATGATTTAGCCTAATATAGGCTACTCTGAAAATGTGAATATTTCACTGCCATTTTGTTTATGTTAATATTTTATTTAACAGACCAGTTTGTCAGGTTGTGCGCTGAAGCATATAAGCGAACCTTGTTTTGAACTTCACCTCAAATATTCTTGTTTATTTTGATTTTAGATAACTGACCATCAAAAAATACATTAAAATAACCAACAAATTATACCAAATGAAATTCGCTTCAAAAAGATAATTTTTCAGACATGCTTTCAGTTTCCTAATCTCACTCGCGGCGAGTTTATGCACGGGACGTTTATAAAATAAAACTGGCCTCAGACAGTTTAGTTTAGTCTGCTTCAAACCTGCAGGAAAATATCAGGCTTTGCTATAAAAGGCAGGTTATTTTACCAAGGATTAGGGTCAATAGTGGTAGCTTAGTACAGATTTCAAAGAAAAATCCTAATATTAAAAAAGGAAACATAAGCTGAACCACAACAGGTCAGATCAATGTCATAATGAATGCTCAAATAATGTAGCCTATAGTTTATAGCTAGCATCATGTTTTTAGTTAGATTGTGCCATCTGTCATAAACAGTAGGCCTATAGGTCTGTTATTTTTACTAAAGATGATATATTATTAGAAACTGTATTAGGTAAAAAAATAAATAAATAAATAAAAGGGCACAGTATCGGGATCGGATCTGTATCGCTCAATACTCAGAATTTTGGTATCGGGATCGGATCGGTTCCAAAAAATGGTATCAGTGCATCCCTAACAGCGAAAGACAAGAATAAAGCAGATCTCTCTTACTACGGTAAGAACTTTTACAACTGTTATTTGATATATTAGTTGTGGAGAATTTAAGCCTTTCTACAACAATGAGCCACACACAATGACGTTATAAAGTTTGCGTCCGTGTTTAGTTTTGCACTGTTTTTGCACGGCAAATGTGACAGGATACACGTTAATATACACTATTCAATTCAATTCCCCTTTATTTTTATGGCGCTTTTACAATGTAGATTGTGTCAAAGCAGCTTCACATTGAAGATTATAGTAGATTATTTCTGCCTTTAACACCATCGTTCTATCACTGCTCGAGTACAAACTGACCCAGATGTCTGTCCCTAGCTCTGTCTTTCAATGGATCATCAGCTTTCTGACAGATAGACAACAGCTAGTCAGAATGGGCAAAATCACATACGACAGCCGCACCATCAGCACTGGTGCCCCCCAGGGATGTGTTCTCTCCCCCCTGCTCTTCTCCCTGTACACCAACGACTGCACCGCAAAAGACCCCTCCATTAAGCTCTTAAAGTTAAGTTTGCGGATGACACTACTGTTATCGGTCTCATCCGGAACGGTGACGAGTCTGCATACAGACAGGAGGTGGAGCGGCTGGTGCAGACACAACAACCTGGAGCTGAACACGCTCAAAACTGTGGAGATGATAGTGGACTTTAGAAGAAAACCTCCTGCACTTCCCTCACTCACCATCATGAACAGCACTGTGGCTGCAGTAGAGTCATTCAGGTTCCTGGGCACCACCATCTCTCAGGATCTGAAGTGGGACATTCACATAGACTCCATTGTAAAGAAAGCCCAGCAGAGACTGTACTTCCTTCGTCAGCTGATGAAGTTCAACCTGCCACAGGAGCTGCTCGTACACTTCTACTCAGCACATCCAATCCATCCTCTGCACTTCAATCACCGTCTGGTTCAGCTCAGCTGCCAAAACTGACCTTCGTAGACTACAGCGAATAGTCCGGACTGCTGAACGAATCACTGGCACTACCCTTCCTACACTTCAAGAACTTTACTCTTGCAGAGTGAGTAAAAGGGCTCGTAAAATCACTCTGGACGCCTTACATCCAGCACACTACCTGTTCGAACTGTTACCGTCTGGTCTGCGCTACAGAGCACCAAGCACAAAAACAGCCAGACATAGGAAAAGTTTCTTTCCTCAGGCCATCTACCTCATGAACAGTTAAATATTTCCCTACTGTGCAATAAACGTGCAATACTTTCCCATACGCACTTGTACACAGCACCTTATAACCAGTATATTTACAGCATATCTGTACATACATTCAACATCCAGATCTCTTTGACTAACTGCATCTCTGTTTAATGTTTATTGCCTTTTTTTCCTCATATTTAATTTTGTGTTGTCACTTGTCACTTTATGTACACTGGAAGCTTCTGTTGCCAAAACAAATTCCTTGTGTTTGTGAAGCTTACTTGGCAATAAAACAAATGCTGATTCTGAGTAAATTGAAACAGTGTCAGTTCAGTTTTCAGTGTTTTAAGTTTAGTTCAGTTTACAGTAGCTCAGTTCAGTGTGGGTTAATAATCACTACTCAGAGTCCAAACACTGAAGAGCAATTCCATTGATGCGCAGCTCTACAGATCCCGAACCATGCAAGCCAGTGGCGACAGTGGCGAGGAAAAAACTTCACCAATTGACGAAAGTGAAGAATTTAAAAAACCTCAAGAGAAACCAGGCTCAGTTGGGCATGACCATTTCTCCTATGTCTAAATGTCTTGTGCAGAGCTGCAGTCTAGGTGATGGTACACTACTGTATGGATATCCGTTATGTTAATGTACAAAAATAAACCTGATTTAACGTCCATGAACAGAGATTGAAGCGTCTTCTTTTATTATTGTACTGACATGCGGCTGTGGTGAAGAATTACGAAGTGATTTTACTGTTTTTATAACAAACATGCACTGTTTTTGAAACTTTTTTAAACTCATTCTAGAGGTGCTGCTAAACAAGAGATCGTTTAATCCTGGTTGCTTTGCACAGGGGTCATTTTTAACCCAAAAGTCAACAGGGGGTTAAATGTT
Source organism: Danio tinwini (assembly GCA_903798205.1). Taxonomy (NCBI): domain Eukaryota; kingdom Metazoa; phylum Chordata; class Actinopteri; order Cypriniformes; family Danionidae; genus Danio; species Danio tinwini. The sequence continues at coordinate 34,487,490 of CAIGQZ010000427.1, forward strand.
ATTCTTATTGAACCACTTTAAATCATTACATAAGCCATAGTCATGAATATGTAAACAAAGGCTGCATTTACACTAGGGTTGGGCGATGTTGACCAATTTAGCATCATACGATATCTAAAGTGAAACATTGTGATGGACGATAGCATCGTCGTCATAGGCGGCGGTGAATTTATTATTTATGAATTATTAATTCATTCATAACAAATGCATTATTTGTTGCCTACCGTTTCAACTGCCTGACCCACATAATCTTTGTTTACCCATAACCAAATCAGAAATAAATAAAGATAAGTTACACACAAGTTACCACCTGTCAATCACTTTTTCCGCAGGACTCTGGCATGAATAGGCAGAGTGATCTGTGTCGGTATAATGTCGTCAACAAACTTGGATAATAAAAAATGTGCACAACCAACAGTAACCAAGAAACAGTATCTGAGGTTTTCACTAAAATGACTAAGTACAAGTGTGAAAGTGAAAGATTGAAGCACGGTACTGATGCTGTGACACGTTACCTGATAGATTCAAAAGACAGAAGAGTCGTTAGATAGAGACAAGATTAAAAAAATATCACGTTTAACAATTATAGTAAAATGCGATCTAGTGGTACATCCTTGATAAGCTGTCCAACGTGCACTGCTCTCTGGAGCTCAGATGAGCGCATGACAGTGAGTTTGTGTGTGGTTGTGGCTGTGTCTGTGTGGTCATGTGATGTGCGTAGTGTAGACGGAGGGAAAACGCAAGTGTGGCTGTGGATCATTTTTGTTCTAAAATGCCAATTTAAAATAAACTATTAGTATATAAAATAAGACGTATTAGTGTAAACGGGGCCTAAGTGTGTATTTTTCATGAGCGGGTTTGCGGCGGGGGCAGGGCGGAGGATCGGCGATGCCGGCTCAGCATCGTGATGTCTATCAGCCTTTGACGATGGATGATGGCATCGTCTATCGACCCAATGCTAATTTACACTGCAGATCTTAATGGTCAATTCCAATTTTGTGACTCTATCTGATTTTTTTTGATGACCCGCTTACGTCATCTTTTAAAAGTGACTCACATCCGATTGTCTGCATTTACACAGCACACAATGACACGGCGCAATGAGCAGGAAAAAAAAGAGCGGGTGCTGACTAACAGCTGATAATAAAAGAGCGCTCTTTTCTCCATTCCTGTATTGAATGTGTTTGCAGGGTTTCAGTTATTCTATTGAACAAGTTGTTTTACTAACGTTTATGACAGAAAAGTTCCCATTTTGCCAACTTGTTTTAATCTAGGCCTTTTTAAACCAGTAGGCATCTTAAATGTAATCTCTATGGTGTGATTTTTGCATGTGATTTATGCAACAGTTTTATATATTGTTTACGCAGTGGATGTTGCGCTCTCTCTCTCTCTCTTGCTCACAAAACATGCTTGAATACTTGTGCTATATGATAATATAAATGCTTTTTTGTCCTACACTCTCAGAAATAAAGGTAGAGGAGCTGTCACTGGGGCAGTACCTTTTCAAAAGGTAATTTTTTTTTTCCTGAAGGGTTCGTAATTGTACCTCAAAGGTACTTTTTAGGTACATTTGAGGTACCAATGTTGTGTACAAATATGTATATTTTGAAAAGATACTGTCCCAGTGACAGCTCCTGTACCCTTATTTCTGAGTATAGTATATGAGCTTTAAAGGTGCTGTATGTACTGTAAGTTTTTTAGCATAAAAATACCTTAATATGTGTGCAGATATTTAGGAAACATCCTTAGTGAACATACTTGTTTAACTGAAAAACAATGCTGAAGTCAGATATTCTGCTTTGAAAACCGTTTTGTGCAGGAACGCTGTCTTTGTTTTGATAAATTTAACATGCACAATGCCAGTTTAGCCAATTATAATTCAGCACCCCGGGTTGCCTTGTTGGAAAACAGCGTATTTCATTCATTCATTCAGAAAGGCTCTGAAAGCATGCGTCCGTGACTGAAATAGACAGTATCAGACGTCTAAATGAGACAGATTCAGTTCCACATGAGATTATTAATTAGCAAATGATATAAATATTACAAGCGTAAACATTAGGTGAGCAGGTTACATTGTAACTGCGTGTCCTAACAACACACTTTGTGACGAGATACTTAGTGATGAGCCTTTTGATGAGTGATGAGCCTACAGCCTTTCAGAAGCACATAATATGCACTCACTCATGAAATGGTAAGGTTTATAATCTATTCAAACTCACATTGTAAGCATTTTGCACTGAATAAAGCACACAAGGTTTACCTGAGGTGATCACAGTCATAGGTTTCTGTTGTTCAGCTGTGAGAAATAGAAGCCGTTTCTAATATATCAATTCAAGGTGTTAGTTAGAACCAAAACTCCTTTTAAAATGGAAAATATTCCCACTGTTGCATGTCGTTGCTTTTATTTAGAACACAGTTTAAATCACTCGCTCCTTTGCTTAATCTGGCATCTCTCGTTTGCATTTATTTTGATCCAGGAGTGCAATACCTAGTTCAACCACTGGGTGTCAAACATACATACTGCACCTTTAAGGTTTGGGACTTTGCTAAAGTCTGTTCTGAAATGAAAGCGTCAGATGTGATATAATTTGCTACGTTTTTTTTATGATGTGTGACTCACACTGACAGGAGAAAATTCGATCAGACAAGAGGGCACAGATCGGATAAATTTCCACATATGAACAGGGCCTGAATCTGACTAGAGTAAATCGGAATCCATGTGATAATTTCCTGCTTACATGTACATGGGCCGAATCCGATCTGTGCCACGTTGGAGAAAAAATAAATAAATAAAAATAATTTGGCATTGGGTCACTTGAACTATGTAGTGTAAATGCAGCCTAAACGTTTTTCTAGTGTGTGTTCACTTTTTACCCCAACAATTTAATATTGCTACACTACACTACACTCCAAACATATCTATTTTAGCCAGCTATCTAGCCGGCACCTAGCTCTCTGCAACTCTCACATGGTCGCCCACTGAAGCTAAGCAGGGCTGCTATAGGTTACTATAGGTTAATTAGGCCACAGCCATTTAACCCTGCAGCCCAAGACCAGTTACTCACTGAAGCTAAGCAGCGCTGAGCCTGGTCAGTACCTGTATGGGAGAACACATGGGAAAGCTAGGTTGCTGCCAGAAGTAATGTTAGTGAGGCCAGCAGGGGGCGCCCAATCTGCGGTCTGTGTGGGTTCTAATGCCCAACTATAGTGACGGGGACTCTATACTGCTCAGTGAGTGCCGTCTTTCGGATGAGACGTTTAACCGAGGTCCTGACTCTCTGTGGTCATTAAAAATCCCATGGCACTTCTTGTAAAGAGTAGGGGTGTAACCCCAGTGTCCTGGCCAAAGTCCCTCAATCGGCACTTACCCATCATGGCCTCTTAATCATCCCCATCCACCGAATTGGCTCTATCACTGTCTCTTCACTCCACCTATAGCTGGTGTGTGGTGAGCGCACTGGCGCCGTTGTCCTGTGGCTGCCGTCGCATCATCCAAGTGGATGCTACACACTGGTGGTGGTGTGGAGAGACCCCCTCTCATGATTGTGAAGCACTTTGGGTGTATGGCCATACACAATAAATGCGCTACATCCATACACATTACATTACATTACAAACTTGGTCTCCTAACCCACTCCATATCATAACTGGCTTCATCACTCTCTCTCCTCACCACCAATCAGCTGGTGTGTGGTGTGGGTCTGGCACAAAAAATGGCTGCCGTCGCGTCATCCAGGTGGATGCTGCACACTGGTGGTGGATGAGGAGATTTCCCCTAATGTGTAAATCGCTTTGAGGGCCCAGAAAAACGCTATATAAATATAAGGAATTATTATTATTATTATTAGAATTATTATTTTGCTGCTTGTTCAAACTACTAATTTAAAATGAGCTGAAACAACACAATTCTTGAGATTATTTTGGGACAAGTTCATTTTTTTAAGTTCAGTCCATTTAAAATTGTTAAAGATAACTTGATCGATTTGTGTCAGAAGAACAACATGAATAAATTGCTTGGAACCCTGCTTTTTTTTTTTACAGTGTAGGTCATACCATGTCATTATACAAACGTGTGTCCTTGTAAACCACCAAAACCAGTACACACACACACATTCCAAGTATCTCATGTCTCTTTAAAGGAATAGTTCACCCAAAAATGTAAACCAAAAAATGCTCAACCCTGTTCCTGGAGATCTACCTTCCTACAGAGTTCAGCTCCAACCCTCATCAGTTCTCGAGATTTACCTGAGCTCGATCTCCCCTCTCGCCTTGCAACGGGAGGGAGCCCCGGGCTCGAGGATCTCATGAGCTCAGGGCTCTCTCCCGGGACAGCATGCCAAACAAGCTTTATAATCAATCATCAGCTAAGTGTGAACTCTTGAAATGAAGATATTAGAGAAGCTTTGGAAGTCTGAAGTTGTGGAATGTGAATTGGTGCTTGATTAGAATTTATTTATTTATTTATTTTGTTCATTAATTAATTTGTTTTAATATTACTTTAATTTTAAATTATTTTTTAATAAGGATTATTATTTATATTTTTAATTCCTAAGCCTATCTGGGGTAAGTTTTGGGTATTGGGGTTTGAATTTTTATAAAACCTTGAAAAAAACTCAATAAAGACATGTTATACAAAGAATTAACTTATTAGTTTTTACAAGTAGATTGAACATAAAAAAATTAAGTTGTCCCCTCACAAAAAGCTCAAGAATTGTGTTGATTCAGCTCATTTTAAATAAGTAGTTTGAACAAACAGCAAACTTTTTAAGTGTAGGAAGAACTGTGGAAATCAATGGCTTTCTGTTTCCAGCATTTTTCAAAATATCTTCTTTTGCGTTCGACAGACGAATGCAACTCAAACAGGTTTGTGACCGGTAAAAGATGAGTAAATAGTGACACTTTTCAATTGTGTGTGAACTATCCCTTTAAAAGATTAAAAAGGCATACCTTTTCCACGCACTATGTTTTTTAATATGAAAAATAAATGCTCAACAATCTACCCATGAAATCTTGCATATGGATTTATGTATGGCGATATGACAGAACACAAATAAATAACCGAGGACATTAAGACGAAACAGAAACAGCCGCATCATGCATAAACATGCAGACAAACTCCGACAATAAATCGCACGGCTAATAATAACCTGCTCAGTGAAGTGCGGTTATGCTGGATCCTGAACTCATATTAAACAACATTCATATCAGCCTCATAAATCCTCCATAACATGTTGTCATACAGAAAAATCAAAGCCTCCTTTGAGTATGTGTGTGTTTGCTCTGTTTATCCATGTAATTTCCCAGCGTCTAATTGTGAATAATCAGCGATAATCTGTGTCTGAATGGAGCGCATCGAGTACCTGTATTTCATATGCGCCGTCTCTGAGTGTCATTTACCAGTAATTTAGCCAGTGTTATTGATGCAGTGGTCATTTGAGAAAGCAATCATGCGAGCGCAGAAACGATTAAAGACAGAAGCGGAGGACGCTGGGGGAAGGAGGGTTTGTGTTTGCTGTTATCATCGCTCGTATTAAAACTCACTTATGTTCATTATTCAGTTCAGCAGGTTTGAATCTGGCAAAATGAATCTAATGTGCAATTACATCAGAATTGGGTTCAGGGAGGTCAACATACACACACAGAGACACACACACGCTGTCCCAAAATCTAGCCTTGGCTTGTTATAATGTTATAAAAAAGAATATTCCTACTATTATAGTTGAGTTCTTAGTTGCACTAATAACAATAACAATAATAAAAGTGAAAATGTATTTATTTATTCATTTTCTTTCTGGTTTACTTCCTTTATTAATCAGGGGTCACCACAGCGGAATAAACCGCCAACTTATCCAGCATATGTTTTACGCAGCAGATGGCCTTCCAGCTGCAACCCATCACTGGGAAGCACCCATACACTGTCATTCACACACATCCATACACTACGGTTAATTTAGTTTCTTCAATTCACTTATAGCACATGTGTTAGGACTGTTGGGGAAACCGGAGCACCCGGAGGAAACCCACGCCAACACGGGGAGAACATGCAAACTCCACACAGAAATGCTAACTGACTCAATCGAGGCTCGAACTAGCAACCTTCTTGCTGTGAGGCGACATCGCTACCCAAAAAAAAATGTTACGACAAAAAAAAAAAAGGTAATCAATATTAAAAATTACTTCAAAATATGAATTAGAAGTATAGTAGTGTATGTCAGTAATACTAAAACTGTTAAAGAGCCCCTATTTTATATTATAAAAGGTCATATTTTGGTTTTGGGAGTCTCCAAGAACAGGCTGATATGCATGCTTGGTCAAAAACACTTTCATTGTCTTATAATATGTGCATATTTTAACCTAATTATCCCAACGACTCCCATATGATTTCAACGATTCACTTGTTCCCAAACCCCTCCTTTGCGTGCGGCTAATCTGTGCTGATTAATCTGATGACCCAGTCTGTTGGTCAACTGGGTTCAGCACGAGACAGAGAGAAATGCTCAACATGGCTATGAAGTAACAGAGACCCTAAACCTAACCCTAAGTAAGAACAACAACACACATTCAGTATTAATCCACACAGTGGCAAAAGTTGAACTATTTTGTGTATGAACCGTGATTGTGTATGAACAGCTGATGGAGGCCACAGCAAAGACAAACAGCAGAGGGTCGAGCACAAATCGCATTCAAACCGGTAAAGGAAAAAGCACACGTCACTTATCCAACATTGTTTTGGACACGATATGTGAACAACCCCATACAGATTTAATCTGAGAGATGTGATTACAAGCCGCGTGGAGCAATTATAACCTTTAACACACAATTAACCCTTTAAAGTCTAGTGCTATTTTAGGATTTCCGCCTGGATTTTGCCTACCTAAATTTAAAAGCTTCCCAAATCCACATGCAGAGGTGTAAATGCAAAATGGTATCATTTTAAAGAAAACCCTTTGAATTGTCATAAAACACTATTGAAAGTGTTTAAAATAACTGTATATGTTGTCTGTGTTATAATAAACACCTAAAAAAAGAGGCGCTTTTTGTATTTTTTTTTATAAACTCAAATTTGAAAGTGTACCTTTTAGGTTCTGTGTGGTCTATGTTGCTGTAAATAATTTTGTTGGTTCCTGCACATGTGTGTAATCAGAGGAAAAAAGAAAAATGTCTCTACCATAATCTTTGCAAAAGTTATTGTATTCTAACTGATGAGAGGTGCTATACCATTTTTTTATGTATTTTCCGCCTACCAAATTTTGAAAGCCTTCCATATCCAAATGCATTGCTGTAAATGAAAAATTCCAGTGTAATTAAATAGAAAACCCTTTGAATTTACATAAGAAGCAGCTGAAAGTAATAAATAATATTTGGTATGTTTTCTGTTTTATTATGAACCACTTGAACATTGGGCACTTTTTTATATTTGAAAGGGTGTAGATTATCTATTTAGAGAATTTAGCTTCTCCAGACAGTTCAGCTTGAAACCAGCAGAGGGCAGCAAACACTAGGAAAAATAATTTTATCTCTATCATGTATTCTGACAAAACTATTACAATTCAACTGAATACTGGGAAAATAACTTTTTGATCATTCATAATAAATAATACATATTTGCTTCTGCTTAGTTTTAGATGATAATAACTATAGGAACATGAGTTTACATTACTTATTTTATCTCCTTTGCATTTTAGGCATCATAACATTATATTAAAATTAGTCAATGACTATTAGATATGAAAATAAACCAATGTTCAATACCCAGCTCGGGTATCCAGTATACTGTGTATTTAAGTGTAAATAACTTTTGTACAGTAAAATAAAAACCGAAGTGATGCATATGTGCATAAAATATAGCTTCTACACTCTCAAACGGAGCTACTTCCGGGGTGTTGCGCAACCCGCAGCCTTTAAAAATTAAAGGGGAAGTCGATGACGTCACCGGACCCGCCACCGGGTCCGCAGAGTTTGACACATTTTGCAAACTACACAAAACAAAGCAACCACTTTAATTACACTTACATGTTATGATCCGGAAGAAGAAGAAACTAGTCCATATGAACTGTAGCAGTTACTGACAAAGTCCCATACATAATAGTCTTTGCTGCTCCTTTCTTTAATAGCAAACATCTGACAAATCCCACGTTGCAGCGTAGGTTATTGTATCAAAAGTCAGAAAAATGACAGGAGCAAACACAGCACATGGTTGGCTATACTGTGGTATTGTTGTGAAAATTAACTTTAACTCTTTATTCCCCGCAGCCAAATCTCCATCTGGAAGTGATTGTCATCTTTGTGTCATGATCAGTCCGCTAGTGTCTGAAGGGAAAGGCACGTTCACATTTTACCAGAACCGGCACTTTATATTTGGTGATGTAACGTATCAACGTTGATGTGTTCAGGCAAAAGATCCGAACCCAACACGATTCATTTATTCGACAGCGAGTCGACTATTTCGTTGAGCTGTGATCGAACCGGCGATTCTTTGAACTACGATCGATGTGTTACACTTGAACTCTGAATGATGGAATTACTTTCTAACAAGAGGCTACACGTGCTGCTGAAGATTAAAGACACATTTAATCATGAGAGGTTTGCACTGACTGTGGGCTCTATTTCCTGTTGTTTTGAACCTAAATAAAGATTAAATGTATGCTGTGTGTAGTTTTTTCTGTAGGTGGTAATATATCGGAGACTGTAAGGGTCTGTATGTGTTTATATATTGTGGGGATATATTGTCAACGGATCTTTCCAGAACTGAACAAATCACACACCACATTATTCTTAAAAGATTCAACGGTGTCTACACGTCTGAACTGTGCAATCCACAGGCACGCAGCAAAAGGCAAATCCACAGGACCACTTGCGATTTCAACTGCGTCCTAATTAAGTTACATTTTAAAACAATAAAGAGGTTACACTCAAAGACCCCCCAAACCGGTTTTTGAGAGAGCTCAACAAACCCCTGCTGTTTCACGCCTGCAAATGGCGTCTGCAAAGGAATACACACTCTTAGGCAGACACAGAAGCCATCAGAAACTTCCAAAGTTTAAACAGACATTCAAGTTAAACTGTGTTTATTTGAGTAATGTATGCTTATTCTAAGTTTGTAGGTTTTTGTGTGTACACGTTCCATGTGTTTAACGTAACCGTTATGGATAGGTAATGAGTTATAGCCTTTGCTGCTGCATGAAATCTACAGAACGTTTGTGAAACATTTCATATTTCGTATTGATTGAAAGCTTGAAAATGTTCAAATGCATTGGTTTATATGAATAAACCATACTAGTAAAAATGTCCATGTTATAAAACTTCATTTTAATAGCTTCCAATCAAAAGCGGGTAATGCATGATTCTCACATGAAGTGCTAATCCAGCCTCCTAGGGGAGGGAATGGGGGTGTGATTCCAACCCACAGCTTCTCTTATTGGACAATCCCTGTGTAGGCCACGCCTATATCCAAACCTATAAAACTTTGAACAATGAAAGTTTTACATCGTCTTTGTTGGTCATCTTTGTCGCTCGTCACCGTCATCGCTGCCTGGAAGTTGCTCTTCTCATGCTGGCCGTTACATCGCCTCGCCGGAAGCCTGATTGCATCACGAAGCAAACCGCGACATTCACTTGCTGCCGGCTCGACCCTTGATTACAACAAGCCATCGGGTCAACTCATCAGAACTGACAGAAACACTACCATAACTACAGAATTCCGCAGAGAGCCGAAACCACAGGAAGGACTCCACGAGACCGAAACTTGAAACCGCCTCGTCCAACATCCGTATCCCTAGCAACCGACTCCAAACTTCCCTGAAAGTAAGGAAACCCCTCTCAACCGATGAGGGAATTCCAGCAAGTCACTGAAGTTGCTACGCTGACCAATCAGCTCCGCCGGGATCTCCCTTTGGACCAGTCGAGGAAACCGAAATTCCATCAGAATCGCAAGTAACACAAACAAGGTTTCTATCCATTGCTGAAACTGGTGTGAATTATATTTAACTAGGAAAGAATAGCGAAATTCTCTGCTTTTATGGTTTCTCTCAGGTTGCAATGCTAAGAACTTAGCAAATGCTAGAAGTTGAATCCTTACTCGCTCTCCGTCATAACTCTCCTCAAACTGCTTGTGTGTATGTATGTGCATTTGTTTGTTTTATGTAGATTAGTACGTTGTGTTGTAGAGTAGAAATAAACTTTAGTTTTGTTTTAAGATCTGTGTTGGTGTATTGTGTGCTTTATAAGTTAATGTCTCAGCTTCAGATAATGTTACCTTGCTCATTAAATAATTAGATACTGTTTTTATATTGTTATTGTTGGCCACATAATAATATAATACAGGATTGCTTTACGCTGACCGATCTATTTGCTGGACAAATGAGTAGGTTAAGTGTAAGCTTTCAATATGTGAATCATGTTTGAATCTTTAGATTCGATTCTCCAAAGTTTAAACGTGATTTAAACCAAAGAGCTGATTCCTTACAATGTTGCATTTATTTATTTATTTTATATAATTGCAGACGTTACAGTAGGCTCACACTCATCATTGATCTGCAGTTATAATCAACTCATGTTCATAGAAAGGTTAGTAATAAACATTTATAAACAAGTATTTATGTGTAAAGCATCTGTTTTGTGAGAAGTGCTTCTTATATGATATGTGAGCGACCCGTACAGCTTTACTTTAGACATTTTCTTGAGCGAAAATTATGTCAATTGCAACTTTCTGTCGTACACCACACCCACCAAAAGAGTACCATTGGTACCCTTTTAGCAGTGGAAACGCAAGCCTGATAAAGGTGACCCGTACTGTACCAGTCAGTGGAAACGAGCCATAATAGAGGCCAGCTAGCAGGTGCTATGCAGGTAAACCTCACTCCTCTGACCTCAAAAGGTGCTCTAGCGACAGACGCTTGAGGCCATGGTCTTTAGCCTCCTTGTTAGAGCAACCGACTTCCATACAAAGAATCGTCAGTTCGATCCATGCTCAGACCAGGTTGGGTGCAGTAGGACCGGTGGGTTACACTTGTAAATGCAAAGTATGGCTATATAAATTTTAATGTAAAAATAATTTAAAAAGATGATTGTATTGGAACATATTCACATAGAGATTCATATTAAATCAGAAAGCGGGCAGAATAGTATAGTAAAAGTATGCAAATACTAACGTGACATCATGAAAAACTGTCAGGTTTGTTTTATTTTTTGGTAGCACGATTTGATGCTTTGATAAATGGCTTTGGGCTTGATGAAAGCAAGTGTGAGTGTTTTCTGTCTGTGTAGGAGGTGATGTTCGATGAACTCTGAGAAAACCGAGTGTGAAAGTAAAGTCTCAGCCTGCTGCATTGTGGGAAGTCTTGAGTTAATTACACACACACACATCTCTCTCTCTCTCTCTCTCTTTCTCTCCCTCTGTTTACGGTCTGCAAGAACTGTTGACGACACACCGCTAAATTACAGGAGTCCATTATATGGTGCAAAATATCCCATAATGTGTTGTTGTGGGTGTTTGAATTGTCTTTCAGCATAAAGCCAACGTGAGGATAAAGCGTGGCATTTCTGGCCATGGAGATCTGCCCTTAACAATGGCTTTCTCAGCCTGGTATCGCTATCAAAGCTGCATGGTTTGCTTGTTTGGAGGAGCACAACAGCAGGTTTGGTGCTTTCCTTTTGTTTGTGTAGGCGCCTATAAACCTAATGCCGGTTTCTCACTTGTAGGCTTCGTTCCAAAGCCTGCTGATCTGCCCACATATACACTCCTGAAGATCCTAAAGGTGGGCAGAGGAACAGAAACACACCTGCTTCACCTCATTCTGATCCCGTTTACTTCCTAATGTCCTATTTTACAACCATAATTTACTACTATGACATACAGATGACTCCAAAATAAGTGTTAATTATTGTAATTATTTTCACTTTATATTGAACATTATGTATTAGGGCTGCACATTATATGGTTTCAGCATCAATATTACAATGTGATTAGTTGCAATAGCCACATTGCAGGATATGCAAGCAGTCTGGATTAAGACATTTCTGAGGCCTGTGTAATGATTTTAAAAAACAATAAGGGATAAGAAACTGTAACTTTAATGACAAATTATTTTTATAATTCAGTTACTGTATTTAAGTACTGTTAGACTTGGTAAACAATTAAACAATTTTTATAAAAATTTGGTAAAAAATCCAATCTGCTTGTAGATTGTTAGATTTCATGCAGATGAACTCCCCTACAGAATCATCCCAGTTGATTAAAAGCTATTAATCATTTTATAAATAGCGCTATTCAAGTCTGCGGACTGGAGCTAAAGACTGCGGAGGCCATTTGAGTACAGTGAACTCATTGTCTTGTTCAAGAAACCTGAGATGATTTCATGACATGGTGCGATATCCTGCTGGAAGTAGTCATCAGAAGATGGGTACACTGTGGTCATAAAGGGATGGACATGGTCAGCAACAATACTCAGGTCGGCTGTGGCGTTGACACAATGCTCAATTGGTACTAATGAGCCCAATATGTGCCAAGAAAATATCCCCCACAACATTACACCACCACCACCAGCCTGAAGCGTTGATACAAGACAGGATAGATCCATGCTTTCATGTCATTGATGCCAAATTCTGACCCTACTCATCAGACCAGGCAACATTTTTCCAATCTTCTATTGTCTAATTTTGGTGAGCCTGTGCGAATTGTAGCCTGTAGTTTTCTGTTCTTAGCTAACAGGAGTGGCACCCGGTGTGATCTTCTGCTGCTGTAGCCCATCTGCCTCAAGGTTGGAAGTGTTGTGCATTCAGAGATGCTCTTCTACAGACTTCGGTTGTAACAAGTGCTTATTTGAGTTTCTGTTGCCTTTCTATAAACTGGAACCAGTCTGGCCATTCTCCTCTGACCTTTGGCATCAACAAGGTATTTGCCCCCACAGAACTGCCGCTCACTGGATATTTTCTCTTTTATGGACTATTCTCTGTAATCCCTAGAGATGGTTGTGTGTAAAAATCCCAGTAGATCAGCAGTTTCTGAAATACTCAGACCAGCCCGTCTGGCACCAACCATGCCACGTTCAAAGTTACTTAAATGACCATTCGTCCCCATTCTGATGCTTGGTTTGAACTGCAGCATATCGTCTTGACCATGTCTACATGCTTAAATGCATTGAGTTTCTGCCATGTGATTGGCTGATTAGACATTTGCATTAATGAGCAGTTGCACAGGTGTACCTTATAAAGTGGCCGGTGAGTGTGTTTTTATATATATATATATATATATAAGCACTTTTGGGAACATTTGAAAAAAGAATAAAAATTTCACAGAAGGACTAACTTTGTCTTCAACTATATGCTGTATAAACCTAGTTTATTTCTCTAAACAAGTGACATCTCTAACTCTAATCTCAAACGTGGATATGTCATCTCTGGCATCTTCAGCACTGCTGTTTCCTCATCTAGTTTCAGCATTGCTACACTTCTCTAAAGTGCACAACATTTCTCTGATCTCAGGTAAGTCAAATGGCAGGCAGGTGACGCTTCACACTGAGCATGCTCACTGTGCACCGCTGCGACCGACAGATTGTGTCACTTCCTCTCCCAGCAGGAAATGGAAGTGGGTGAGTGAGCAGTAATAAGGCGGCGCGGGAGCGGATCAGGGAGGTTTAATCAGGCACGGCGGAGCAGGACTCAGACGGTTCATCCATCTGTCCACATAACAAACTTTTCACCTTCACAGAGAGCATGTTTATCTGCGTGATGGAGGACGAGCACAGCTCCTAGACTTATCAACACTCAAAAAATATTTTTGCTGCTTGTTCAAACTAAGGCTGGCCTATATTAGGAAAAAAATGATCACAATATCATGTTTCATATCATTCAGTTTCGATAATTATTGAATATTTTTAACAATACCTTTAAGAGTATTAGGATTTTTTTTTATTTAACCACTTTATTTTAATTGACTAACATTACTATGGCAAATGTTTAAACAAAATATCTGATCTATTTATAATAAAATAAACATAAGTGTTAAAAAAACTGTTAAACTTGATGAATAAAATGTTACAAAGTGTGTCTAATGGTAAAACGTAAATACTGAACAATCAAAGCAGACTTTAAGGTGCCAATAATAATGATACAGTGAACCTCAAACTCTAAACAAAAATTATGAAAATCAAATCTGAGCTTTCAAGTAAAGGAACCAACCATCATTATTCAAATACATACTGCAACACTACAATTTGTGAAGTTGAATGACTAAGGCCCAGTCCCAATTCTATTTTTGTACCCCTTCCCCTTGGCCCTTACAACCGAGGATTAAGGCAAAAGGGCTTCAAAACTTACCCCTAAGAATTGGGACAGCACTACAACACCTGCACACGTCATCATATGTCATCACGATCTCTTGCTTCATATGAGATCAGACGATGGCGACTGCTGTAGTTATTACAGTTGTGTTATTTTTTGGTATTTATCTTCAGGAAATCACTGAAGGCATATATTATGTTATCATAACTATCTAATGTGGCAATAAGATCGTAACTATACTGTGCATTTACACAGTGGCTATATTCATTTGTAAACACACCAAAAACAACATTAACATTATAGCAGACACTGTAAAAAGCTCATTCTCAGCCACTAGACTTAGTTCTGACAGGGTATTCGAGTGTCATCGAGTGTCAGAATGTTGTGGGACTGCTGTACTGGAGTTATTATTAGGGATTATAGATTGTGAAATTTAGCTAGGTTTTTTTTTTGCGGATACTAAAAAAATACAAATTTGTGGATCTCCTTACTTCCGGGTTCAGCAATACTGCTGTTGTGGCTGGTGCATTCTGGGAAATTTCTTACCTCTTGGTTTTAAGTGTACTCCTGAAAAATCTTTGTTCGAAGGGGTGTATACCCCTTGCCCTTAGCCCTACACCTTCAAGCTGAAAAGACGTTCAAGTCAAGGGGTAGTGGTGTCCCAATTCTTTTCAGCTTGAAGGTGTAGGGCTAAGGGGTAAAATTGGGAAGGGGAAGGGCTAAGGGGTAAAATTGGGATTGGGCTTATATTACCTCCTATGCAAAAAAACTCTTTCAGATGGGGAGCTAGTGGCTGGGATGCACAAGAAAAGAAACCAAAAAGCCACTTTGGCAACATCCTTGCATCCTTTTTTATTTACAATCGCTTTACTGCTGCTATAAGGCACTCATCTTGCATGTGTTGTTATTCTGACCTGAAGTGACGAGCCTTTTACATTGGACTTTCTGCTCGCACCCCCTGGCGTCTCTTGTAACTAGGCGACCATCAACTGTTTCTCTGAGGATGCCAAACGGACAAACAATTGCTGCGGTTTCAATACGAGTTTATAAAGAAAAGTAAAAAGTGCTGCAGTGTTTGGATGTGCTGTGTTTGTCTGAGGTAATAAGTCTGCCGTTATTACTAAAATGTGTATATTCCATACAAAACGTGAAGCAGATTGGTTAGTTCTACTTACGTGAATCGCGGTGTGCTCAAGGCATTCAGATAAATTTATATGTTTTCAACTAGGAAAATACGTGTGCATCACTTTATTCTCCGCTTGCACAACATGTGCGCGTCGCTCCCATATGCCTGTCGAGCAAGTTGCGCGCCTCCATTGTAAATGACAAATTGACACCCTATGCTTCTTGGCACTGATTGCAAGGTGCGCACTCAGAAGCCACATTTTAATAAAACTATAGCGCTTTATACTGAAACTACATACCAAATCTTTTTTTATCAATATTGACCATGGTGTTGTCAATAAATATTGATACCGATTTTATCGCCCAGCCCTTGTTCAAACTATTTATTTATGAAAAGCTGAATCAACACGATTCTTGGAGGCTTTTGTGAGGTAACCTAAATTTGTAAAAACAATTAAGTTAACTTAATTGATTTGTGTTGAGACAACATAAAGGAATGTCCATTTTCCACTAACATTTGAGCAATGTTGAGCTCGTACTTAAACACCACTGATTGGCCATTTAATGTAAAAATTCCTGGGTTTCACACAATTCCTTCATGTTGTCCCAACACAAATCAATTAAGGTAACTAAATAGTGTTTACAAATTTAAATGGATTGAACATAAAACAATTAAGTTGTGTTGATTCAGCTCATTTTAAATAAGTAGTTTGAAGAAGAAATGACCACTGTTCACCAAATACAAACACAGATATATGGACACTGGAGCATTAGAGAAATTTCTACACTGTTATTTTGATCCTGTCAGAATCTGATATCTCTGTATTTTTTTTTCTTCACATTAAAATTTAATTTCCTCAGTTAAAATTCCAGATCAAATTACCACAATATCTGCATCTGTGACAAGTGGGAGGATAAAGAGGTATTTTCAAGAAATGGTATCAATGTTTTTTTTTTTTTTAAATATATTTAAAATAATAGTAACGTAATTTGAGTAACAAATGCAGCTCCTTCTTTCTGCTAAAGTTTGTAATGCATTTATATTTACTAATGATATCTTAGCCGGCAGCTAGCTCTCTGCGACTCACATGGTCACTCACTGAAACTAAGCAGGGCTGTGCCAGGTCAGCACCTGGATGGGAGACCACAAGGGAAAGTAGGGCTGGGCGATATGGCAAAAGAAAAAAATCTAGATTTTTTCATAGTTTGACCAATTTCAATTTTGATTTATTTTTTTTTTTTACTGTGTAACTATAGTCAACTTAAAACATTACAACAACATGACTGAAGTAACAATCTCTTTATGAGTAACTTGAAAAACCATCTGGTTAAGGAACATGTATTTTTAATGACCATACATACATAAATTGGTCAACAAGGTGTAGCCTATTACATTCCTATAGACAAGAATTCAGTTCGGTTCTCCATATTTATTTTATTTATTCATTCATTTTACTTGTTTATTGGTGCAAATATGGGTTATGATTTAATTCATAGCTACAGTACCCTGGACAGCTACTGTGCCACTCCATAAAGCTTTCAAGCAAAAGTCCAAATTAAAGAAAGATTTGACTTTCTGCGGTGACAGCCAACATTCACAACACGCCGTAACCGTAAAATACAAATCCAGACGTCTGGGCTTTGAATTAGGTGCAATTATTTCCTCGTTGTTCAAAGAGTCTGCAAGTTCGTGTTCCATCGATATATGTTGTTGTTGATTCGATGTGCAGCAGGTAGCATGTACTCGCTGGTAAAGTACTCACTCAGATCAGAGTGATTTGTGCTACCGAATACAGCGCAGCATGCAATAAACTCACGCTCAGTCAGGCAAAGTAAAGGTCTCATTGCCTATATGTCAATCAAATTATTAAAGCTCTAGCCCCCACGAATAAAACTTTTAGCCTATTTTATTATTTTGTGTAATGTAAACAGGGCCGGAGCAAGCTGAACTGGCGCTCTAGTCTAGGCGAACGCCCTCAACCCGAAAGTGAAATAGAAACTTACTGGTTTGCAAATGAAAGTGAGGACCGGGAAGGGGTGGGTGTCGCGGATGAAAGTGAAGTTGAAAGTGAGTTCTTGCTCACTATTCTGCCGCCTAGGTCGCCTCTATGGACACGCTGGCCCTGAGTGTAAAGCTGACTGCGCGCACACCTCACGACTGAGCTGTGGTAGCTCATTAATAGAGCCGCGATGTCAACTCACAGAATCTATCAGCACAATTCAGCACGTTTGTCTAATGGTGTAGAACGGTTTGGCACGATAGTGGAAAAGCTGCTTTAATATTTTTATAAAAAAAATTGCGATACCTCGATTTTATGAAAAATTAAATTGTCTTAAAACGTAAAATCGAATTAATCGAAAAAAATCGCCCAGCCGTATGGGAAAGCTAGGTTGCTGCCGGAGGTGGCGTTAGTGAGGCCAGCAGGGGGCGCTCAACCTGTGGTCTGTATGGGTCCTAACGCCCCAATATACTATACTGCTCAGTGAGCGCTGTTTTTCGAATGAGACATTAAGCCGAGGCCCCAACTCTATGTGGTTGTGAAAAAAAAAAAGAGTAAGGGGGTTAACCCCAGCATCCTGCCCAAATTTGCCCACTGGCCTATGTCTATCATGGCCTCCTAAACATCCCAATGTTTCCCCTACCATTATATAAGGGGCGCCCTCGCTACGGCTGTACCCGCCCCCTTGAAGTCACGTTAATTGTATTATCTATATAGCACCAGATCACAACTTTTTTTAATAAACAAGCTAAATAGCGTATGTAATATCTTATTTACACAACAGCATGTCATTTCTGTTCTGCGCTCGCGTCACAGCAGCTAAAATATATACAGATGCAGACATCTCCTGGAAGTTCCGGGTGTCTCCCGCAAATGACTCCCGGATGTCCGCAAATGAATGATAATCTCCCGGAAATATCACGTCTTCCGCTCGGTCCTCAAATACGTCCTGCATCCCTCCCCACTCTTTAGATGCATCGCGCACATCCCATGCTGTGATCTTTGATGCGAGCGGAGCTATCTCCTCTATCTAGTGTCTAGTTATGACCTCTCCCGGAGGCTCTGCGTGTCTTCCGCAAATTCATACCGGCTCCGTGATCCCCTAAAATGAATTTAAACTCAGAAATCATGGCGAATGAGAGTGAATGAGCAAGTGAACAGATCGCAAGAGCCACAGTAATGCTCTAAACATTACATTTGATAGGATAAATGAATAGAGCAAAATTGGAATGGTCCTGCATGTATTTAGGCCTTTTTTACATAAAACATCTGAAAGTTCTGTTTTTGACAATATTACAAATTCACTAAAAGCTGGCTGAAATTATTAGATAAAACTTTTTTTAACATAAATATTTAATAATATAACTTCTTGTAATACACTCTTTGCTATAAGAAGTAGTTTATGGGCCTATTTCCTTATAGTAAACAAGTATTAGATTTATAGATGTGCATTTTATCTCATTTTCATCTTTCATCATTTGCAATGTTTCCAAATTGCATTGTTTGTAATTTTTCTGTGGCGGTTCATTCCACTGTGGTGACCCCTGATAAATAAGGCACTAAGCTGAAGTAAAATGAATGGATGAATTATTTTCTGTAAAGCTGCTTCTGGCCATGACATGTTCACATCTACATTTTTTTAAGAGGCATGTTTAATAAATGTCTCAATAAATGGGCCAGACATTTCTGACTTTCCATACCAAGAGGCTCAGGAAATGTTCTTCCAGAAGCCCATAAAGAGTGCAGAGACAAAAGCTGCACAGTTTGTCAATAAAAAAAATATAAAATAAATGTTATATTTTATAATTTACAAACGGTTGTACAGTTCAATATATTATTTACTGCTGTCATTAAAGACCATGACTCCTTGTGTCAGTGTGGGTCTGAACAGCCACGCTGCGTTAGGCCACATCACGTCACAGCCCCAATCACCCCCTTCCAAAACTGTAAACCTAGGGGAAACACTGCATCCTCATATCATAATTGGCTTCATCACTCTGTTTCCTCTTCACCAATCATGCTGGTGCGCGGTGTGGCGCAATATGGCTGCTGTCGCGTCATCCAGGTGGATGCTACACACTGGTGGTGGATGAGGAGATTCCATCCTATGTGTAAAGTGCTTTAAGTGTCTAGAAAAGCACTATATTAATGTAAGAAATTATTATTATTATTAGTGTAAAGTTTTCTTCATAATCCATCTGCAGTTAAATTTAAAAATTAGTTTAGACTGAACACTTACAATACAGCAATGCAATGCCCAAAACTACCAAAGTAAAAGGAACATGGTTTTCTCATGCTTAAGGTCAATATTATGATAATGCTGTATAAAATATATAAAGGCTCAGCAATTGCAACAAGATAATTTGATACTATCAGGAGCTCATATGAAGAGGAACTAGCGGCATTGTACCTTTGAAAATGAAATCCAGTGTTCAGTTCTTAGTAGATTCTGTAACATAATTGCAGCTTCTGGAAACAAGATCTCATTTACACAAATTTCATCCAATGTGCTGTGTTTGCCGAGCATGCTGATCCAGGAGCACGTCCTAATCTCATCGAGTGATGCACGTCAGCTGCTTTCATCATAAAAACTGATGCTTTATGACAGGAGAACATCTGAAACATGAGAAAACGCTGCTGTAATATCCTGAAGAAAATGTAACACAAGCAATTGAACACTTTCTAAGAGATGCAGAAGAAAAGATAGAAGGATGCATAAGAACAAACAACCATTTAAAGCACATAATATAAATCAAAAAGCTTCCCTGCAATATTTCTGATTCATAAACAAGTGACAAACAACCTTGGGTGCGTTTCCCAAAACCACCGTTAGCCAACTAAGGTCGTAAATTCTGTAGTTACAAACATAGTAGTTGATTTGGCATTTCCCAAATTCGTCGATCCAACGAACATTCACAAACTTGTACACTTGCAACTACACCTCTGGAGCTGTAGTTAGAAACATAGTTCCTGGCTGCGTGCTTTTCCCAGTTATCCCCCCTATTCCCTATTCATTCAGAACATTCTGA
Organism: Danio tinwini; assembly: GCA_903798205.1. Classification (NCBI taxonomy): domain Eukaryota; kingdom Metazoa; phylum Chordata; class Actinopteri; order Cypriniformes; family Danionidae; genus Danio; species Danio tinwini. The sequence continues at coordinate 34,507,924 of CAIGQZ010000427.1, forward strand.
CATTCAAACTTTGAATTTAAAAAAAAGCATTAAAGTCATCACTCTTAGGTGTAATTTGCTTACAAAGCATTTTCACAGTTCAGTTTTAGCGATCTTCATATTTACAATTGCGCTCCCTTCCCAGTGCACTTTGAAAACATTGATGTCATTTTGAACACAGCTGTGGCTCATGACAAAAGCTATAGGTGACCTATTATTTAAAAGCGGGATTTGTTACGTCTCCAATGCTTGTGAAAACAAAAAACATAGCATATGTTAATGCTTTTAATTTATAGTGGGTTATTTATTAAATATCTGTACTGTATATGACAGGGGCATGTTGGTTAGAACTAGTGATCAATTGTATCGGAAAAAGGTTTGTTACTCGAAGCTTTCTAAATCAGAGCTCGATGAGGACCTCTGCTGGTTAAAGTGTGGGAAAGCACTGTGTTGCAAAAATGTCAAATGTTCACAACTGCCCAACTCATTCATGTGGTAACACAACAACAGTAATATAATCAAATACTTAAATACTGTGGGGGTTTTTTTACACATGAGGTATGTTACATTACACCACAGATGACTAGTAAATCCAAGGTATTCAAATGTACAGTATTTACATTAATTGTATTCCTTCATCCACCCACTTGTTCCAAGCAAGGATGGAACCGGCGATTCCTGCACGGGAGGCGAATGCTCTAATGCCGAGTTCAGACTGCATGATTTTCAAAGTAGTCATGTCACGGATGTTTTCACTCTGCATGACTATCTGGGTTAATGTTCTGTCTGTGCTGTGTTTACCCTGTAGAATGGATCAACGACAGGAGAGTTTATACTGCATGACTTTAAAATAGGAAGAATCACAGACAACTTTGTCTAAACTACGTCTCACAACCAAACAAACGCGAGAAGTGACATAGAAACAACGCAAGGTCACGTAATATATCTTTTGTTATTAACTACTTAATGGAAAAAGAAAGTTTTAGCTTTAGAAACTTGTGTTGCTCATCTGGCTTTTGAAGAGAATTAACAAACTCTCCTCAACTTTTTTTTTTACTTTTCGACCTGATTGTAATATTGATCAGATGACACGTCAAACAGGCACAGTGCTCGTGCCAAATTTACACTTGTTTTTTCTCCATTTCTTGGGTCCAAATAAATTGAATTTGAGCGCTTTTAGCTTCTCCCCCAACCTCCCGCTGGCCTGCAGGTAACCACGCTAGTGAATGCTGCTCTCTCATTGGCTGTAGGTGATCGCGGATGTTATTTTCAGTCAGAACACATTCACACGACATGATTTGCATCGCCGACAGCTCCAGATATTTAGCCTGCCAAATATCGAAGGGGCATCGATGACTCATCGGCGATTCTCTCATATCGCGTCTTTGATAGTTCATACTGTGTGATTGTCACTCGTGTGCACGAGCATCGATTTGCCTGTGATTTCAGGCATTTGTGGGCGATTTCTCAAAATCAGGGCTAAAATCATGCAGTCTGAACTCGGCATAACAGCGTTCACGCCGAAAGCAGCGAGAGCGTCAAAGGTCGCTCTGGCAACATCTCTGTCTGCCTTCAGCTCCGGCGACAAGCGCGTCAAAATTCGATACATTGATCTCGTATTTAAAGGAGCCGTTGCAACATATCAGCAAATTAGTTACATTTCCGCATAAAACATGCTTTCTAGCGTGAAGATGTTGCACACTTATTATCAAATTCATTTAACTACGGAAAATCTAGTTGCATGTGGTGTGGCTTTGCTCCACTTAATTATCCAATGGGTCCACATGCCTGAAATATTCTGAAGCAGCAATACTGTTTTGTATTGTTGCATGAGATTCCTGCTTTTTTTAAAGAAAAAATATATATAACATTGATGCACATCAGTAACTCGCCAGTAACTTTTTTAATGTATGTTCCTGTAAGAAAAACATTGCAAATAACTGGAAATCCAGCGACCGCAATAGTCAAACCCTTGGGAACAACTGTGGTGGAACCAAAGTTCACAGTGATCGTGTTCGCTGGACTCCTCTCAAGCGGTGGACTTCTACATTCAGATTGCTTGCCCAAAGAGCTTAGAGACGACACTCTAGTGCGTTTTGGGAAACAGCCACTAGATGGCGCGGCAGCCATTTTGGAATGAAAACTCCAATAGAACAACAGCATATTATAAGTCTCTAAAATAAACTATTAAAAGTGCTGATGATTGTGATAGTAAGTGTTGTATTGTCGTCTTTCAGGTTGTATCTCAGATTTAATGTGCTTTTTAAATAAATAAATAAAAAATAAAGCAGCTGCTTGCCATTGCGACAGCTATAGACCAATTATCAACCTACGTCACACATGACGTCACACGGGTCCCCGGTTGCAGAAAAAGACAGGCTGCAAAAGCAAACATGTCGTATTTTAACTTAACTTTTATCATACACCACACTGCTTTCAATGCCGACTGCAGACGTCTTTGGCTAAAAGGGAGCTGAATGAAGTGACGACCTAATTAGAGATGCTGGACTCTGCAGTTCTCATGTTATATCAGGTAAGTTCAGGCTATGCTGAATCATACACATTACTCGTTTTTGATTGCAGCAATGATTTCGGCAAAACAGTTACATATGGTTAATTAGACTGCGGACACTGAATGCTAAGAATGAAATGTGAAAGTGTAAGTTAGTAGTTTGGTTTTATATTCACACATTCATTCAGTGACAACTTGTGACACACTCCCTATATTGTTTACCACGAAAACAACATGAACACTGTTTATTTGACTGTGAACAATGTTGTACTTTGATAGTCATTGGCTGCTAATATGATTTCGCTATTTAGAGCTTGCAAATAATACTTTTATGAAATTATATTATTAAGGAGAAAGTCCGAATGTGCGAATATAAAACCAAATTCACCTTTAAGTGTAAGTTCACATACCCTGCCGTAAGTTCAGGTGTAGTTCGCTGTCAGAATGCAGTTTTGCTGTTCATGATCACCCAGGCCTTGTATAACGTTAGCTCCGTCTTTTTTTCCTTGTCTTTGGCTCGGCAGAAGCTCGGTTTTTAGCACTACATAGTTTTGAATCTGGTAATTATGGAACATTATCTTGCACATGACCACACAGAACACAACTGTTGGCATCCAAACACTTGTAGGCCTTTAACTTCTCTCGTAAAATCCCTTGGAGCTTCAATGAGATTGTATATTTCGGGCTGGATGCTTGGTCATTTCGTCTTATTCAATATCCATTGGTAGGGTGCTATGGCAAATGGACCTGTCAGACGAACGCCGCTCACTTTAACGTTAATTTTGCAGAATCACTGTGCTTATCACTGGGTGACAAGCTGTTATAATACGCTGAAAGCATTATGTGAATAACATATAAAATATGTAATCAATCTAACTTATTTCTAAGACAACAAAAAACTCTGAACCGCATCGGATGTCATTTCCTCGCTGTAAATGGTAGCGCTCCCGGTTTTTTTCTGCAACCTCCCTGCGTGCGCGTCCTGAATGTTTACAAACATTGTAATTGGTCTATAAGATCCAATGGGCAGCCAATCGCTTTCACTCCAAAATGGCAGAATCCGGGGCTGTTGCTGGGCGCTGCTGTTGCAATGGAATGTTCTATTGAGTGTCGTCTCTTGGTCATTCTAAGCTCTTTGGCTTGCCGCCGAACCGCGTCATAGCTTATTACCATAAAGTTGACTTGATTTCAACTCTCCTCGACGCCCACACCGGCGAAGACGTACCGCGCTGCTCCTCGCCGCCGGCTCCCATTGAAATTGAATGACTTCCGGCTACTTTGACGCTCTTGCCGCTTTTAGTGTGAACGTACAGTAAGGATGACGCTATGGGAGTGAAGCTTTTGGGCTGCACTCGCCAGCCGGCCTTTATTACACACTATACTACAATGTGCAGTGGTTTTCTTTGAAGGTAGGTAAATTTAAAAATACACTAATCCACTTTAGTATGGTTGAAAAGCTGTTTACTATTGTATTTTAGTTTAATTACTGGTGCGTGGGACCGGTGCAGTGCTTTAAAACAGTAGAAATGTATGTAATCGACGCCTAATCTCTCGCTATACACTTTACTAACCCATAAGGGTGTTGTTTAAACCTTTAAATCAAAATTCGATTGGGTATATCTGAAAATGAAACTTCAGACGTCACTGATCACGTGATGCAGGCAAAACGAATCAAGCTCCGGTACGCTACTTCACTGCGAGATGTATCATTTTTTTGATACATGCTTCGAAGCCTCGGCGCACAACATCACATCACTAGTTAGAACATTTCTGCAGTGGTTTGCATGTGTCAAATTGTAAAAGTAGACTTTTTAAAAAATAAATAAATAAATAAATAAACAATATCCTACTTAATAATAATAAAAAAATAAATAAATAATAATAATCATTATCATCATAATCATCATCACTATTAATATTATTATTAAAGTAGGATTTTTTGGTTTACATAAAATAATATTAAATTTCATTTTCTAATAATTAGCCTCATTATCTATTTATTTATCTGATTTATATATAATATTAGAATACGTGTTAGCTTTTGAAAATGATGTTATGTTTTAGAATAGAATATGTAATGTTCTTAATATTTGTAAAGGAAACATAGGCCCTATGATGAGCATCATTATGGGCATTTTACGTTATAACTAACTTGGTTCAAACGATGGATCAGCGACAGAGAATCTTTGGGTTTTGGGAAACACTCGTCACTACATCGTTCTTTTCCGAAACGATGCATCGTACTATGATAGTTCAGGCTCGAGTTACATCGTTGTTTGAGAAATGCACCCCAGATTGAGTCTGGTTTGAGTGAACACACCATACTTAAATGATGTTTAATTTGTTAAATTTAGCTATCTGAATAAATACCTTCTGAAAATTTATTGTAATAGTACTAAAATAAATAAAAGTCAAATATTTAAGTATTTTATAAGGTATTTTATATTAAAGTATTTTAAAAATACCATTTTGAGGCATGTAAACAAAAACAATGGTTCAAAATGTGTTTCCCGTTTTACATTTTAAATTTTTGTAGCTTCCGAGAATCCAAAAAGAGCCACATATTAATAAATAATGTTATGAGTGCTGTTTAAACATTGACTTATGATTGAATTGCCTCTTGTTACAGTTATGAAATAGTTTGATAACAAGCAGGAAATGTTCATGGGCCAAAGACATCACCACATTGAAATGGTCTATATATATTACATGCTTTTCTATACCTTTTTGATTTTCATGAAACACATGAACATTTTTACACTGATTGTGAATTTGTGAGAGATTTGAATTAATGCATTTATTTGAAATAAAAATCTATGCAAATACTTAATATTACATTATATGCCATGATTTTTTCTTTGCATATACAGCTACAAACCTAAGCTGTGGTCACACTGCACTTTTCTCCCCATAGACTTCCATTCATACTCAGACTGGAAACTCAAGCTTGTGCGACTAGTTTCGCAGTTCGCTGCATTGGAAAGTTCACGCTTGGTGAACTCTGACCTGCAAAATCGCATCACATGATTGCATGAGACCAATTGAGGATCAAAACATGACCTCTCTGGACAGAAATGTAAAATATGGGACAATCGCTCGCTTTTTTAAATGGCTAATCATCTTGTTTAATCCCGCCCCTTGTTACAGCACAGTACTACAGAATTTTGCATGCTCAAACTCTAGCGCAGGGGTGCTCAACCCTGTTCCTGGCGATCGACCTTCTAGCTGATTTCAGCTCCAACCCTGATCAAACACACCTGAACTAATTATTTAGAACGTGAGGAGCACTTGATAATTACAGGCTGGTGTGTTTGATAAGGGTTGCAACTGAAAACTGCAGGAAGGTCGATCGCCAGGAATAGGGTTGAGCACCCCTGCTCTAGTGTGACCGCAGCATTATTTTATACATTTTTTTTTTTATAAAATAGGCTTTGGCTTTATTCATTCATTTTCTTTTTAGCTTAGTATCTTTATTAATAAGGGGTTGCCACAGCGGAATGAACCACCAACTTATACAGCATATGTTTTACGCAGCCGATGCCCTTCCAGCCGCAAGCCAACACTGGGAAACACCCATACACACTCGCATTACGGACAGTTTAGTTTATTCAGTTCACCTATAGCGCATGTCTTTGGGCTGTGGGGGAAACCGGAGCACCTGGAGGAAACCCTCGCCAACACAAGGAGAACATGCAAACTCCACACAGAAATGCCAACTGACCCAGCTGAGGCTCGAAACAGCAACCTTCTTGCTGTGGGGCGATCGTGCTACCCACTGCGCCACCGTGACACACCCTCATTGATTTTATTTTATTACTTTTTTGTAAAATGCATATTACAAAAGTAATGGAAACAGACTGTACACTGTCCTTCTAGCGACACAATACATTAATGCCTGTCACAAAAAGAGAGGAGACCAATAAAAACATCAGTGATGTGCTTGCAAACACACACACACACACACACACACACACACACACACACACACACACTGCTAGATGATTATTTTCTAATCATTGTAAATTTGCAGATTATTGTTGTTTTTATTACTGTTTTATCCTAAAATGTTAATTGTTAAATGTACACTTTATTTTGATCTATTATTTTTTATTGATGTATGAATAATATGATGCATTGAATAATATATGATATATTGACTAATAATGATACATTTAATGATATATGATTATTGAATAATATGATATACTGACTAATATGATACATTGAATAATATTATATATTGACTAATAATATGATACATTGAATAATCTTAGATAATTGACTAATAATATGATACATTAAATAATATATGATACAGTGAATA
>CAIGQZ010000427.1:34515138-34528670 GCA_903798205.1 Danio tinwini
ATATATATATTGCTTATATGCATGTATATGTCTGTGTTTGTATATATGCATATATTTGTTCCCCTCTATCAATGCTGAATTCATGTTGATGATAGTTGACCTTGTTTGTTACATTATTTGAGTGTAGTTGAGATATTTAATTGAGTCATGTGACCGTAGTACTTAAAAGAGACTCTAGACGCACCTGATCACTGTTGCCCTGATGAAGGCATTTTTTGCCGAAACGCATAGGGTTTTTATACGATATAGCCATGTGAATAAAGGCTTTTTACAATTTTTCCACATTTTTCGAGTGCCTTGGACTGATTTCTGTTGGAATAAATTCATTTATTTCCTCAACATTCTACACACAATCCCCCATAATGACAATGTGAAAAAAGATTTTTTGAAATGATTGCAAATTTATAAAAAAAATAAAAAAGCTGAATAATCACATGTTTATCAGTATTCACAGCCTTTGCCGTGAAGCTCTAAATGGAGCTCAGGTTCATTCTGTTTCCACTGATCATTCTTGAGATGTTTCAGCAGCTTAACTGGAGTTCACCTGTGGTAAATTCAGTTGATTGGACATGATTTGAAAAGGCATACACCTGCCTATATAAGGTCCCATGGTTGACAGTGCATGACAAAGCACAAACAAGCATGAAGACAAAGGAATTGTCTGTAGGCCTCTGAGACAGGATTGTCTCTAGGCACAAGGCTGGGGAAGGTTACAGAAAAATTTCTGCTACTCTGAAAGTTCCAATGAGCACAGTGACCTCCATCATCCGTTAGTGGAAGATGTTTGGAACCACCAGGACTCTTCCTAGAGCTGGCCGGCCATCTAAGCTGAGTGATCGTGAGAGAAGGGCTTTAGTCAGGGAGGTGATCAATAACCCGATGGTCACTCTGTCTGAGCTCCAGCGTTTTTCTGTGGAGAAAGGAGAACCTTACAGAATTCAACCATCTGTGCAGCAGTCCACCAATCAGGCCTGTATGGTAGAGTGGCTAGATGGAAGCCACTCCCCAGCTGGAGTTTGCCAAAAGGCATCTGAAAGACTCAGACCATAAGAAACTAAAGGTTTTCTTTGGTCTGATGAGACTAAAACTCTTTGGAGTGAATGCCAGGCGTTATGTTTGGAAAAAAAAACAGGCACCGAACATCATGGTGGTGGAAGCATCATGCTGTGAGGATGTTTTTTAGGAGCAGGAACTGGAAGACTAGTCAGGATAGAGGGAAAGATGAATGCAGCAATGTACAGAGACATCCTGAATGAAAACCTGCTTCAGAGTGCTCTTGACCTCAGACTGGGGCGACGGTTCATCTTCCAGCAGGACAATGACCCAAAGCACACCCCTAAAATATCAATAGAGTGGCTTCACAACAACTCGATGGATGTCCTTGAGTGGCCCAGCCAGAGCCCAGACCTAAATCCTATTGAACATCTCTGGAGAGATCTGAAAATGGCTGTAAAGCTTTGCTTCCCATTCAACCTGATAGAGCTTGAGAGGTACTGCAAAGAGGAATAGGCAAAAATTTCCAAAGACAGGTGTGCCAAGCTTGTGGCATCATATTCGAAAAGGCTTGAGGCTGTAATTGCTGCCAAAAGGTGCATCAACAAAGTATTGAGCAAAGGCTGTGAATAATTATGTACATGTAACTTTTCAGGTTTTTTATTTTTAATAAATTTGCAACAATTTCAGAAACTTTTTTTCACATTGTCATTATGTTACATTGTATTGTGTGTAGAATTTTGAGCAAATAAATCAATTTAATACATTTTGGAATAAGGCTGTAACATAAAAAATGTAGAAAAAGTGAAGCGCAATGAATAATTTCCGGATGCACTATAAGTATATAATTTCACTCACCTGGGAAATGGAGGCCATGTGAATGGTTTGTGAGCACAATTAAGTGCACACAGCATGCCATATCATCTGATAATTGTAAGAAATAATTCAAAAAAGCAACTGACTGTGTAAAGCCACATAAAACAACACAAAAATATGATGAATATGCAGAGTTCAGCAGCTAATCAGCCGGAATCAGCTGACGATGACCAGCGAGACCTAGCTGGAACTTAAGTGGCCACGCCCTAATTATGCAAACTTAATATAACTTAATATAAACTAAATGGATGACTTTTAAAAATATTCACCCCCCTCACAGTTGTTACAAGGGTAATATTAGCTATATGAACCAAAATCGTTCTTTGTACCAGGCTGTAAACACCTTTTCTTCTGCTGTACAGTTGGCCATTTTAACAGTGGGCTCAATAGAAATTTTACTTTATAATGTAGCTAGGACTAGCGGAATTCAGTGAATTGCAGTTTCAGTTACTTCCGTATTTGCTTCACGAGGGAGAGCGGGGGGTTGCCGCTTGGTAAATACATATGTGTTCATACGTTCTTAAAAAACAAACAAAAAAAAAAAAAACGAAATATTAATAACGTTTAAGGATTTAAGATTATGATCTTGTGAAAAGGCTGTGTCCATTACATCACTTCTCGAGTATGTAGGCTAGTACTACATTTGAATTTACTACATGACCATTAGAAACGTATGTTCTACAGTATGTGAAGGTGATTTGCATGAATAGCTGATGATTGATTATAAGCAAGTTTGGCATGATGTCCCGGGAGAGAGCCCTGAGCTCAAAAGGTCCTTGAGCCCTGGGCTCCCTCCCGTTTGCAGGGCGAGAGGGGAGCTTTGAGCTCAGGTAGATCTCGAGAACTCCCCCCTTTTGTAAGAGTTGATGACAGAAAATAGTTGCTATGGAGAGATATGCTGATGAATAAAAGTTTGACTAGTGCTAAATTTAGATTGTTCAATTAACTTGTAGTGCATGTTTTTGGAACGTGGGAGGAAACCGGAGAACCCAGGGGAAACCCACGCAAGCACGGGAAGAACATGCTAACTTCACACAGAAACGACAGCCAGTCTGTTAAAGGACTTGAACCGGTGACGTTCTTGCTGTGAGGCCGTAGTGCTAGTCACTGGGCCACCGTGCCACCCTATGAAAGGAAAAGAGGAGGAGTAGGGGTGGAAGGGGGGATTCTTCAAACGAAGATGGCTGTAGTAAGAAACCCTGGCTCTTTATAGTGGGTTAGAAATCGTCTGATTGGTTGGTCATACATGGTTAATGCATGACCAGCCGTGTTCAATCATAATCACGTGATCCTCTCGAAATTACTTTATAAATGAACTTCACTTAGCATGATCGCATGACAGCAAGAAGGTCGCTGGTTTGAGTCCCGGCTAGGTCAGTTGGCATTTCAGTGTGGAGTTTGCATGTTCTCCCCATATTGGTGTGGGTTTCCTCCGGCTGCTCCGGTTTTCCCCACAGTCCAAACACATGCGCTATAGGTAAATTGGATTAACTAAAATAGGGTGTGTGTGAATGAGTGTGTATGGGTGTTTTCCAGTAATGTGTTGCGGCTGAAAGGGCTTCCTCTGTGTGAAACTTATGCCGAAATAGTTGCCGGATCGTTCTGCTGTGGCGACCTCTGAAATAGAGACTGAGATGAAGAAAAATTAATGAATGAACATGTCATTTTTTGTCACAAAATACAGCATTTGATATCACACAACTTGCCAGGACACATTAGAATTTGAAAACCCATTCAAAAGTGTGTGGAATATTTTAACGCATAGTATTTATTCAGAATGAAATGTGCTGGATCCAAAATTGCAATGCATTCCTATTATGTGTTAAATGAACCAAAGTAAAACTGTCTGCTTACCTGACAACAACAGCACCTCCTCCATTCATTACTTCTTCTGCTACGAGTTATTATCTGCTGGTGCAGGAATGAGTCCTAAAACCTGGATATGAGTTAGCATTTTTAAACTTGCAGTGCATCATCCTGAATTGCAAATGTTTGTTTTTATTTTAATATGCTTTTTCACTTTTTGAATGTTAGCAAAGACTGTAGAATACACAAGACATGTCACTCGCATAGCTTTAAATGGGGAAAAGTGTAACAGTCAATATGTTGAATGAAGCCCCGCCTTCTAGTACAGGAGCCAATCATCAATCACTATAGACTGAGGATTCTCTGGGGGAGGGTCTGGCTGCAGACATGGTGCAGTGCAATCTGGGCTGCATCTAATGCTTTTTAATGCGCTCACCTAACCCACCCCTAACCCTACTCGCCACAGTGACATCACTCACTCCATTGAGTGAATTGTGTCTGACATTGCATCGCTGAGTGATGCAATTTTAGCTTGCATCATAAAGGCTGCATCCAGATACTATTGGGGGGAGGAGCTCAGGCCAGGTGTGAGTCGAATGTTTCAAAATGAAACTAAAGACACAGTTGTTGTTTAAGTTTATTGGTGATTCCTAATATGACTGCTAATCATAAGCTTGGCAAGCAATTTTGGAGAGTTTGATGTTTCCCCATCGAGACAGGATCCCCGAGCATAGTGCCCAAGAGGCTTTTCAAAAAGTGAAATGGCTTGCCTCAAAGGGACTTTTATATTTGTAGTGTGTGTCTTTGCAAATAAAAATATCTACAAGTTTACAAATCTCAAAATCCAATCTGAAGGAAGATATTTAAAAAAAAAGGTCTCTATCCAAGAACTACAACAAACAGCTTATTTATACTACAAATGTTGTTTTCCGGGGTTTATGATCTCTCAAAGTGGCCCAAATTTGGCCTAAGGAAATTTGAATAGTTGGGGGGAGGGGCTAAAGTGACGAAAAATTGTTGTACTCTAAAAATTCCTGGGTTATTTCAACATAAATAGGGTTAAATATAGACAAAACGTTCAATCAAATAAATCCTATAAAAGTAATAATAATAAAAAACAAATAACCAAAATCGAGTTTGAATAACCCAGCATTTTTAGAATTTACATTCTAAAAATAATGCTGGATTTTTGCAACCTAACGCTGGGTCAAATATGGACAAACCCAAAATTAGGTTCATAATTCTGGGTTATTTCAACCGAAGTTGCGTCATATTTGGACAAAATGTTATACTTAATTTGTTTCTATAAAATTTATTTTAAAAATAACCCAGCAGTTAACCTTGTATAATATTTAACCAAAGTTTTGTTTTTAGCATTTTTTAGAGTATAGATTGCAAAAAAAAATGCTGGATATTTGTAACCTAACGCTGGGTCAAATATGGACAAACCCAAAATTAGGTTCATCTTTCAATGACACTTTTTGACCCACTTTTTGGGTTTGTCCATATTAAGACCCACCCGAATGTTTTAGACTAGTATTCCCTTTCACACACATCCAAAGTCTTATTTTTTTGTTAGCTCGTTCAAAAACACCAAACAGAACAGCATACATTAAGCACATTATTTAGAAACTACGAGACGAGAAAGTGCACAAGAAAAAATCTCTATTCCAGAACTACAACAAACAGCTCATTTAAACTACAAGTGTTGTTTTCCGGAGGTAATGATGTCACAAAGTGGCCTAAATTTGGCCTACAGAAATAATAACCCAGCATTTTTAGAGTGTACACTTTAAAATAAAATGCTGGATTTTTGTAACCTAATGCTGGATCATATACGGACAAACCCAACAATGGGTTAATATTTCAATCAAATGTAAATGACACTTTTTGACCCAACATTAAGGTTTTGACAACCCAGCAGATTTTAGAGTGTAGTATTCCCTTCCACACACAACAAGCAGAACTACAAATATAACTACGCAGAACTACAACAAACAGCCCATTTAAACTACAAGTGTTCAACTACGGGGTTTATGATGTCACAAAGCGGCCCAAAATTGACCTACGGAATTTTGAATGGTTAGGGCAGGGGGAGGGGCTCAATATCAATAAAGTGTCTTGACATAAAATTGCTATACCAAAAAAATGCTGGGTTATTTCAACCCAAACTGGGTCAAATATAGACAAAATCTTACATTTTATTTGTTTTTGTAACATACTTTTTAAAATAACCCAGCTGTTGATTTTGACTATATTTGATAAATTTTTTGTTGAAATAACCAACAATTTTTAGAGTGTACCCTTTAAAATAAAATGCTGGGTTTATTCAACCTAACACTGGTTCAAATACGGATAAACCAAACATTGGTTTCATATTTCAATCAAATTTAAATGACACTTTTTGACCCAACGGTTGGGTTTGTCCATATTAGACCCAACATTAGGGTTACAAAAATCCAGCACTTTTTTTATCAAAGTATTTCCTTCCACACACAACAAACTGAACTACAAACAGAACTACAACAAACAGCTCATTAAAAACTACAAGTGTTGTTTTCCAGGGTTTATGATGTCACAAAGATGCCCAAATTTGGAAATTTGAATGGTTTGGGGGACTAAATAACAATAAAGTGATGCTAACTTTTTTTATTCTAAAAATGCTGGGTTATTTCAATGCAAATTGAGTCAAATCTGAGCAAAACATTACATTTAATTTGTTCCTATAAAATTTATTTAAAAAATAATATTACAGCAGTTGACTTTGTCCATATTTTAACCAAAATTTGTTTTTTAGCATTTAGAGTGTACATAAGAAAAATGCTCAGTCAAATATGGCCAAAACCAAAAATGGGTTAATATTTCAATCAAATTTAACTGACACATGTTGAGCCAACGTTTGGGTTTGTCCATATTAAGACCCACCAGAATGTTTTAGACTCTAGTATTCCCTTTCACACACATCCAGAGTCTTATTTTTTTATTTTTTTGGCTCATTCAAAGACACCAAACAGAACAGCATACATTAAGCACATTATTTAGAAACTATGAGACGAGAAAGTGCACAAGAAAAAAAAACAGCAAAAAAAAGAGCTTGAGCTGAAATGAGTGTGACATTCGGAGTACTTTGAGCTTTCTTCTCCATATGAACTCCGTCAAAAAAAATCTCTATTCAAGAACTACAACAAACAGCTCATTTAAACTACAAGTGTTGTTTTCCAGAGTTTAACCCAGCAGACGACTTTGTCCATATTTAAACCAAAATTTAGTTTTTAGCATTTAGAGTGTACATAAAAAAATACTGAGTAAAATATGGCCAAACCCAACAATGGGTTAATATTTCAATCAAATGTAAATGACACACATTGAGCCAACGTATGAGTTTGTCCATAGACCCACCAGAATGTTAGAGTCTAGTATCCCCTTCCACGCACATCCAAAGTCTTATTTTTTTGGCTCGTTAACCCAGCAGTTAACCTTGTCCATATTTAATACGTTTTGTTTTTAGCATTTAGAGTTTACATTGCAAAAAAAAATGCTGGACATTTGTAACCTAACGCTGGGTCAAATATGGACAAACCCAAAATCAGGTTCATATTTCAATGACACTTTTTGACCCACTTTTTGGGTTTGTCCATATTAGGACCCACCAGAATGTTTAAGACTTTAGTATTCCCTTTCACACACATCTAAAGTCTTTTTTTGTTAGCTCGTTCAAAAACACCAAACAGAACAGCATACATTAAGCACATTATTTAGAAACTATGAGACGAGAAAGTGCACAAGAAAAAAAACAGCAAAAAAAAAGAGCTTGAGCTGAAATGAGTGTGACATTCGGAGTACTTTGAGCTTTCTTCTCCATATGAACTCCATCGTTCTGCAGCCTATTTCCATATAAAGCAGCCTCCCGCCTGGAGAAAGAGAGAGAGGGAGAGAGAGAGAGGGGGGGGGGAAACATCTCCCTCTGAGACACAGACAGAGAAAGAGAGAGCAATCCTGCAGCTCGACTCCGATAACAACATTCAACTCAATTAAACTTCAGATTGGGGCCGTTCTCACACAGAAACGATTAGCGCGCCGATAAAAGTCTAATCACAGGACCGCTGACCCTTCAGGTCTCTCTCTCTGTACCTGCTCTCTGTGATGATAGCGGAGGCTGTATTTAAGCATGCTTACTGGAGTCTCCTGATTATACGTGCATGAGGATCATTAAACCCCCTGCTGGAGGAGGAGGGAGTGTGCGGGACTGATAACAGCAGCTACGGCCCCTTCGACAGCCCTACGGCCCTCCTTCTCTTATGACACCGCGGTCGACGACTGCGCGTTTAATGCTGCTACATACAAAAATGACTTTCAAAAGAGATGCGTTTGCTTGAGAAGCAAGACGTCTGGAAAATGTATTAAAAAAATATCTGGCAGAGTCGAGTGGGGGTGAGGAGGAGAATCATGCTCTTACTTTGAATTATAGAGAGAGTTCCAAAATGGAACTTCTGACATCATTTGTTCTAAACACACATCAGGAGTTTGTTCATCTTCTGAATGGACCGGTAAAGTCGAGATAGGATACACGGCCGGCCGGAAGTGCCATATGCACATCAATATAGCAGCATTTTTAATGACACTGTATAACAATAATTCTTATTTTTACAGTATTTACAGTCTACAGTACTGTGACGGTTGTGACGATTATTTATATAATAATATAAATAATTTTCAATAAGGGCGTATTTATTAAGATTAGAGACTAAGCCGAAAATGAATGAATGAATTTTTGTTAACTTCCGACTGCAACCATATCTGATCTAGCAACAACCATCAAGTCGTCATAGTTGGTAAACTTAGAGCGCGGTGAGAGTACAACAAATAAATATTCACAATCATATTTGCAGAAATAATAACAGAAAAACTCTGCAATGGCATTATCAAGACTTTCAGAAAAAAAAGAAAAAAACGGCAGCCAGAAGAGAGAACGTCACATTTACTGTCCCGCCCCATAGACACTGCATTAGAATTTGACATTGCATCAAAATTGAATACAGAAACCAGTGTTGTGCTAGTTACTGAAAAATAGTAAGTAGTTAGTTACTACTTGTGTCATTCAAAAAGTAACTCAATTACTTTATCGATTACTTTACTTACACCAAAAAGTAAGGCATTACTGTTAAAAGCAATTTTTTATTGCTTGCATTAACGCTCTTGTAACGTCACTTCAGTGGTGCATGGAAAATACACTGTTGATCAGCCTCACCGTTTTAATTCATTTGCATTCTCACAACTAAAACACAAAACAGACTTAAACAAAAAGTCATTTTTGAACACTTATTTAAGTCAGACCAGCAGTACAAAAATAAGTAATTTTTTCAACTTTTCAAGATTAAAAGATCAATGTCCCATAATGCAATTTAAAACCTTAATTAAAAGGAGATTAAAATAAAAACATGAATAACACAATAAAAAAAACTGCTACAGATGTTCATATTTACTGATTAGATACTACTATTTATTAAAAGTTTACTTAAAGCGATTAATTACTTAAAGGGCAGCTGTCATGCAATTTTAACCTTTGAAAGCTGTTTAGACAGACAAGTGTGTAGATTAGTTTGAACACAGCCATATTAGTGGCATCAACACTTTTTGCTTTAATATGCTACAATTAAACCAGAAACGGTTTAATTTTCACCGTGACGAAGCAGTTTTCCCCACCCACCGACATTGATTGACAGGTGTATATTAACAAGACTCAGTATTAACACCTATAATCATGTCCACAAGACAGGATTTGCAAAGAAACTGGCATTAAAAGATCTATTCCAACTCTCAGTGAATAAACCGCACTTCAAGAAGTTTTATAAGTTGAAAAAGGTTTTTAAAACATTGCTTGTTTTATTAAAAAATAAAATAAAATTTAAAGTGTGGGTAGGAAGAACCAGCTCATTTGCATTTAAAGGCACAGGTGACCCAAAAATTGACATTTTCAGAAGGGTGTAATAAATAAAATGTGATATAAAACTTTACAGACGCATTCTGGAGACACCAAAGACTTAATTTACACCTTGTAAAAAGGGCAGAATAGGAGCCCTTTGAATTCATGAGTAAACTCATTGCTTTTGACTAAACAATTGTTTTTTATAGTGTAGTTACCTGCACAGTAACACAACAAAATGTACATTAAAAAAAGAAATGATATCTACTGTATATATAAAATGTTTTAGGTAAACCGAGCCTTACAATGATTTAGAAAATATTTTTATGTGTTGATCAAGAGTAATCAGAAATATAAATCACTTTGGATAAAGTATATTAAGTAAAGTACATTTTTACAAAGGCAACTCACAACTGAACTAACATTAGACAATAATGGTTGTAATTAGATGACATACATGCATCTTAATGCAATTTCGTAGGGTATCTGATCAGACACAAAAACCATAAAAAGTTATTTCAACCAATTATACAGTACTGTATTAGGGATGCTCTCCAGAATCATTTCAAAGGCCATAGCAAAAACGTAAAAATGCACTTTTAAATTGTTATGAGAGTTTGTTATCTGACAAATCATTCACTCTGCTGATCTGGAAAGTCATCATCTCTTAAATGTCTTAGTTGTTTTCTTTGAGATAAATTGGTTGAACAGCCAAAGGGGACTCCTGACTTTCAGATGTTCTTCATGGGAAATTAATCAAAATCCTAAATCAAATAGGCGCAGATCACTTTTCCCCATGTCATTTCATAGCTCTATTCATTTTCTTGCATTTCTTAATGTTTATCAGTGTTGGTCATGTTCCTTTAAACGAGTAATTAGTTATAGTTACTAGTTATTTCTCACAAATAGTAACTGAGTTACATGATTATAAAAGTAACTAATAAATGGAAAGTAACTATTGCGTTACTTAAAAAAAATCTAATGTCAAATGCCTATAAAATGAATATAAAACATTGCACACTAATCTACACTATTTTAATGTTGTTGTGGGACAATGTGAGAGACAACGGTAGTATGTGCTCAACTATATATCTAGATATTATTTAGTTTAATTCTGTCTGAGTAATAAGTGTTTGTGGTGGAGAAAATTTAAGTTTTATTGGCTTTGACGCGTGGCTTCGTCTTCTACTTTGGTAGCACCTGCGTAGTATTTTTTGTGCCGGCAGTGAGGTGCTTCATTAGGTTAGAATTAGGCCCAATCCCAATTCTATTTTTGTACCCCTAACCCTTCCCCTTGGCCCTTAAAAACGAGTGTGAAGGGGACAACATCATATCAAGATTTAAAAAATATCAATTCACCTATAGTGCATGGCTTTGGACTGTGGGGGAAACCGGAGCACCCAGAGGAAATCCACGCCAACACGGGGAGAACATGCAAACTCCACACAGAAAAGCCAACTGGCCCAGCCGAGCCAGTCTTGCTGTGAGGCGATCGTGCTACCCACTGCGCCACCGTGACGCCCTTAAAGACTTCATGAAGTTTTATAATAATAATAATTCCTTACATTTATATAGTGCTTTTCTGGACACTCAAAGCGCTTTACACATTGGGGGGAATTTCATCATCCAACACCAGTGTGCAGCATCCACCTGGATGGCTTGACCTGCCAGAACGCACACCACACACCAGCTGACTAAACTGATGAAGCCAATTATGATATGGGAAAGGTTAGAAGGCTTTGATGGACAGAGGCCAGTGGGCAAATTTGGCCAGAATGCCGGGGTTAAACCCCGGGATTTTTAACAACTACAGAGAGTCATGTGAGAGTAGCAGAAAGCTAGCTGCAGGCTGAATTCTTGATGAAAATGTTAGCTTTAAAATGACATGCTAGCTATAGCATTCTTCAAAACAATACCAACGTTAGCATTTAGAAGATATTGCATTTACATTCTCTGACCTCCATTAAAATGGATCAAGGATTTTGATGACATCACTTTGCATCAGATTTTCTGAACAATCAGATGTTGAAGCATTCTGTGAAATAAATGTTTTATTTAGATGTTAGTATCAGTATTGCTAGTTTTTAGAATATATCTATGAGCTAGTGCGCACAAAAATAGTGGCATAACTCATGTTTAGAAAATATAAACATGTAAAGCTTGTAGTTTGTCACTTCCACCTAAGTGAAGTTTCAACTAAATCAAACTAATTTTGAGAAGAGCACGTGATAGGATTGACTACAGCTGATCCCTATCACCAATCACTAACTAGCCAATCAGATCATTTCAAATTTAATATAAATATCCAGCCTAAACTTCACCCCCCCCCCCCCCCCCCCCCCCCCCCCAATCCATCCCTTCTCCCTCCTCCACTGTTACCTCACAGCAAGGAAGTCGAGTTGGTTCGATGTTAGCTGAACCAGTCGACACTCTCTGTGCGGAGTTTGCATGTTCTCCCCGTGTTCGAGTGGGCTTTCCCCAGGTACTTCGGTTTCCTTCCACACTTAAAAACATGCAACTATAGTTAAAGTCATAAGCACTTACTAAGTACAAACTAACATAATCAGCTGTCTATTATCAGGAAGTTATCGAGAGCTACCTGATCTCGTATCCCTCCTAATGCTTATTGACCAGGCAGGAGCCTTGGGTTCACCTATCTCTGAGCTCAGGGTTCTCTCATGGGACAACATGCCAAACTAGCTAATATAGTCAAGCATTATCTAAGTGTGAACTCTTGAAATGGATCAATGATTTTATTCACGTCACTTTAGACTTCAGTTTCTCATAAAGTCTTCTGACCAGCCCCCTTTCAGGACACTTTTCATTTAATGCACTTGAGTTCAACCACTCTCACTGGCAGAGCGGTGATAAAACAAAATGCTATTGGCTGTTTTTTTTAAAGGGGGTGGAGCTACAATATGTCCCACCCTCTCTTCATGTTTTGGAGATTACGTCAAACATCCAATAAAAAATGCACATTTCAAAGCATTTTTAAAGGGTAGGAGCTCCCAGGGGGTCTTTAAATATTTGAAAATATTAACTATAAATTTAAATTACTTCTCAATTAAATGATGTGTGTGCATCCTATCAAGAATATAATCGCCGTATGTAGAACGCTTATGAAAAAGAAACATCTGAGCCAATGGAGCGTTCCTCAGGGTGTGTTTGAGAGCGACTGAACTTCTTCAACATTAAGACAATAATGGAGAAGCAGAAGTTGTGGTCCTCCATGGGCCCACGGTGGGCACCAGGCCAAGCAGACCTCAGCAGGAGGAACAGCTTGCCTTAATGACTAATTAAGACATCTTAACGACAATTAACTCCCCGATTAACACATCTCACAATATGGTGTTTACCTTGAAACGTCTTGAGCTGCGTTTCTGTTCGCTCCACCGAGAGCAAACTATCACACGTTCTCCCACTCATAACCATCAGCATATGCTTACAGAGAGCTCACCGCAACAAAAGTCCTGTCGCACATTTAGCAAAACTCACTATTTTTAGGTTGCCATGGTTAACTGGCAGTTTTGCTTTGCAGTGAAATTGTGATATACAGTGGTCCCCCGCTATAACGTGGTGCACTGTTTTTTTTTTGTGCCGTTTGACATGCTTTTTTTTTTTACAGTGCATTATGTTCTGCATTAACCATAAGCGGCGTTTCCACTATCGCGCCTAAAGCGAGCGAGCCAGGGCCAGTCACGTTTCCACTGTCACTTCTGGGGTCTGATCGGGCCAAAGCGGGGCTTCCTTGGGGCCAGCCTTTTTTGGCCCGCTGAATACCTTGGGCCAAAAAGGGCCAGCTGGGGCTTCAGGGTGACGTGAATGGAGAGGCGGAGTTTGCCTGAGTCTGGTAAAGATGGTGTGATGCCATTACACTAGTAATCAACATAAATAAATAAATAAATAAATAAATAAATAAATAAATAAATAAATA
>CAIGQZ010000427.1:34551411-34567728 GCA_903798205.1 Danio tinwini
CACACTACAGTAGAAACGTACTGTAAAATATCAATTTATACTAGAAGAATACTTTCAACATGCTAATTCATACTAGAGATATGCTAGCAAACATGCTAATCTATACTAAAATCATGCTAACAACATGTTAGTTCACGCTTAAATCATCCAACATGCTAATTTATATTAAAATCATGCTAACAACATGTTAATTCATCTAAAATCAAGCTAACAACATACTAATTCATTGCTAACATGTTGATTCACACTAAAATCATCCAACAACATGGTCATTCATACTACAAACATGCTAACAACATGTTAAGCTATACTAGAAACATATTAGCAATATGTTAACCCATACCAGAAACATGTTAGCAACATAAGTCATACTAGAAACATGCTAGCAACAATGATAATCCATACTAGACACATATCATAAAATACAAATTTATACCAGAAGCATACTTTTAACATGCTAATTCATACAACAAATATAATAGTAAACATGCAAAATCATACTAAAATCATGCTAACAACATGTTAATTCAAGCTTAAATCATCCAACATGCTAATCTATAATAAAATCATGCTAGCAACATATAAATTCATGCTAACAGCATGTTAATCATTCACACTAAAATCAGCCAACAATCATCTTATATTTTAGAAACAATTGTATACTAGAAAAATGCTAGCAACATAAGTCTTACTAGAAACATGCTAGCAACATGATAAACCACACAAGAAACATAATTTAAAATACAAATTTATACTAGAAGCATACTTTCAACATGCTAATTTATACTAGAAACATGCTAGCAAACATGGTAATCCGTGCTAAAATCATGCTAACAACATGTTGATTCACGCTTAAATCATCCAACATGCTAATTCATACTAGAAACATGCTAACAATATGCTAATTTATCTAAAAGCATGCTAACAACATACTAATTCGAACTAGAGATATGTTAATAACATGTTAATCCAAACTAAAAGCATGCTAACAACAAACAGGTTCATGCTAACAACATGTTAATTATTCACACTAAAATCATCCAACAAAATGCTAATTTATACTATAAAAATGCTAGCAACATGCTAATCCATACTAAACATGTTAGAGACATGCTAGCAACAAAAACCGTAGTAGAAACATGTTAGCAACATGATAAACCAAACAAGAAACATACTTTAAAATCCTAATTTATACTAGAAGCATACTTTCAACATGCTAATTCATACTAGTAACATGCTAGCTAACATGGTAATCCATTAATTCATGGCAATCCGTTAATTCATGCTTCCCTGCTGAAAAATCCAGCTTAAACTAGCTAACCATCTTAGGCTGGTTTTAGCTGGTCGACCAGCCTGGTTTTAGAGGGGTTTTGGCCATTTCCAGGCTGGTTTCCAGCCATTTCCAGCCTGGTCTTAGCTGGTCAGGCTAGGAGTTGACCAGCTAAAACCAGCTTGACCAGCCTGGTTTAAGCTGGACATAGCTGGTTTTGGCTGGTCAAGCTGGTTTTAGCTGGTTTAAGCGGGTCATTTTCCATTGCCACAGCTAAATAAACCGTCAACTATTCCAGCATATGTTTTACACAGCGGCTGCCCTTTCAGCTGCAACCCAGTACTGGGAAACACCCATACACTCACACATAAACACTCATACACTATGGCCAATTTAAATTGGTCAGTTCACCTATAGCGCATGTGTTTGGACTGTGGGGGAAACCGGAGCACCCAGAGGAAACTCATGCCAACACAGGGAGAACATGCAAACTCCACACAGAAATGCCAACTGGCCCAGCCGGGACTCGAACCAGTGACCTTCTTTCTGTGAGGCCACAGAGTCACCGTGTCACCCCCGAGGCTGTTCTTCTTAAAAAGAAACTATAAGGCTGCGTCAGAAACCGCAAACTTCCATACTATACAGTACGCCAAAATCAGTATGCGAGCCGAGTAGTATGTCCGAACTGACGCAGGAAGGTCACATGACCATGACAAAAAGGCGGATGTAGTACGTCCGAATTTCATTCATACTTCTCCCCTTCATACTGTATAGAACGTACTTTTCTAACGGCCGAGTAGTACGTTTAAATTCAAATGCAGTACCTACTGAGCAGTAGGCGGTTTCGGACGCAGCCTAAATGTTTGTGTTCATACTAAGACCTCTTGGTTTTGATTGCAAATCATAACATATTGAGAAATTTTACTTATATATTAGAGGAGACATGTGTAAGTATCTGTGTCTGCTGGGCTTTTATTCTCTGTAGAAAAACCTGTGAAGTAGGCTCTCCATTTTGTGTCATTGCTGTCTAGGACAAACCATTGAGATATTAAAAAGATGTGATTTGTGATTTTTCTTCCCTGCGAGAGTATAAAGATGAATTCTGAGTGCTGTATTTGTGTCTTACTTTGGCGAACAGTGAAACCACAAGTCTGTCGGAGGCAGATTTAAAAGCAGCTGTGCTCTGTTTCTTATATAAGGTTTCATTTGTCTTCTCCACCTGCAACACACATAACAAAGAAGACACACTCGATTACAATCATGACACACCTCTTCAGAATACTTGATTCTGATTGGTCAGTCACACCATTCTGCAGTCAATTACTCCTGTATAATGACTGCTTCATATTAATGAGCTGTTTTTAATCAACATGCTAATTCATACTATGCTAAATAATTATAGAAACATGTTAAATTATACTAGAAATATGCTTATGCATACTAAAAACCTGCTAAGTCATACTAGAAACATGCTTTCAACATGCTAATTTATACAAGAAACATGCTAAATTATACTAAAAACATGCTTACTCATACTAGAAACATGCTATTAAAATGCTAATTCATAATAGAAACATAATTTATACTAGGAACATGATAGCAACATAGTAATTCATATTAGAAACATGCTAATTCATATTAGAAACATGTTTATTCATACTAGGAACATGCTAGTTTATACTAGAAGAAAGCTATTACCATGCTAATTCATAATAAAAACATGGTAATTCATACTAGAAACATGCTAAATGATATTAGAAGCATGTTTATTTATACTAGGAACATGCTAGTTTATACTAGAAGAAAGCTATTAACATGCTAATTCATAATAAAAACATGGTAATGCGTACTAGAAACATGCTAAATGATATTAGAAACATGTTTATTCATACTAGGAACATGCTAGTTTATACTAGAAGCATGCTATTAACATGCTAATTCATAATAAAAACATGGTAATTCATAATAGAAACATGCTAAATGATACTAGATAAAGTTTATTAATACTAGGAACACGTTAATTCATCTTAGAAATATGATATCAACATGTTAATTCATACTAGGGACAATGCTAAATTATACTAAAACATGCTTACTCATAATATGAACATGCTATCAACATGCTAATTCATACTAGGAACATGATAGCAACATGGTAATTCATACTAGAACCTTGCAAATTAATACTAGAAACATGAGAGCAACATGCTAATTCATTTAATAAAGCTGTTTATTCATACTAGGAACATGCTAGTTTACATTAGAAACATGCTATTAACATGGTAATTAATACTAGAAACATGCTAAATTACACTAGAAACATGTTTATTTATACTAGGAATATGCTAATTCATAAAAAATAGGCCAATTCATAATAGAAATATGCTAATTCATATCAGAAATATGCTAATTCATATTAGAAATGTGCTAATTTATACTAGGAACATGATAGCAACATGGTAATTTATACTAGAACCTTGCTAATTAATACTAGGAACATGAGACCAACATGCTACTTCATACTATAAACATGCCAAATCATATTATAAACATGCTTTTTCACACTAGAATTGTGCTATTAAATTAATAATAGAAACATGCTAATTCATACTAGAAACATGCTAAATTACTCTAGAAACGTGTTTATTTATACTAGGAACATGCTAATTCATATTAGAAACATGCTGTCAACATTCATTCATTTTCTTTTCAGCTTAGTCCCTTTATTAATCCGGGGTCGCCACATCGGAATGAATGGCCAACTTACATGCTAGTTTATAGAAACATGTTTATTCATACTAGGAACATGCTAATTAATTTTATAAACATGCTATCAACATGCTAATTCATACTAGAAACTTGCTAGATCATACTAGTAGGAACATGCTAGCAATATGCTAATCCAGCTAACATCATGCTAAGAACATGCTAACCCTTATTAAACACATGCTAGCAAACATGCTAGTTCATACTAGAAACATGCTAACAACATGTTTTAATGACTGAAATCATGATTTGAGCTTGTTTTACTTATAATTAGAATATATATCATTTGTGCGGTGCTAGAAATTCTGCAAAACATACATTTATTTTACGTTCCACATAAGAAAATGAATCATATGCATTTGGAACAACATGAGGGTGAATAAGTGACAGGTTTTTAATTATTGTGTCAATTATTTCATTTAATTACAACCTGGTGTAAAGCTTTTGTGGTCTATGTTGACTGAAGAACTCCTCTGAAAAATTACAGTGTATAATGGAAAATCCTAATCTCCACCATCGTAATGCTAGAGATAGGATGCAGCAGGTCCTCATTTCAGACTCAGGTTCTGTTCAGAATGAAATACTAGCTTTATGCGTTATACTGTACACTCTCAAAAATAAAGGTACAGACTCTGCCACTGGGATGGTACCTCAAATAGCACACTTTTGTACCTTACAGGTGGACATCAGTACATTTAGAGTACGCTTTAGTACCTTTAAGGTTCAGTTTGGTGGGCGGCACGGTGGCTCAGTGATTACCACTGTCGCTTCACAGCAAGAAGGTCACTGGTTAGAGTCCCGGCTAGGCCAGTTGGCATTTCTGTGGGAAGTTTGCATGTTATTCCCGTGTTGGCGTGGGTTTCCTCCGGGTGCTCTGGTTTCCCCCACAGTCCAAAGACATGCGCTATAGGTGAATTGGGTTAACTAAATTGGCCATGGTGTATGAGTGTGTCTGTGAATGTAAGAGTGTATGGATGTTACCCAGTACTGGCTTGTGGCTGGAAGGGCATCCGCTGTGTAAAACATATGCTGGAACAGTTGGCGATTCATTCCTCTGATAAATAAGGCACTAAGCCGAAGGAAAAAAAAGGTTCACTTTTGTACCTTTAAGGCACTGAGAGGTACACATTTGTACTTTTTAGGTTTTAATATATACCTTTAAGGACCTGCTAATAACAAAAATGTACCTTTTGAAAAATACCACCCTATTACTGGGAGTGTATGCAGCATGCCATAGTAATTAACATTTAAAGTGGATCAAAAATGTGTTATTGTTTTTATTGTCCTAAGACAATTATGGGTGTCCAATAGTTTTAGGACAACTTTGATTAACTGTTTTGATCCACTACTGTAATTTTTAAAAAACGTTGTTTAATTGAAAGCACAGAAGTGGTTATCTTGTCTGTAGTGTCCAATGATGTGTGAAAATGCTTTTAAATTTTGACAGCCTCATCATATAGAATAACTCATGAAGAATGTTGCTATTACTTTTGGTTAATTTGTCACACTAGCAGAGGAGGCCTAATCAAATGCATTGCATTGTGGAATACAGTATTCCCCCCAGTTTGCTCTGTTCACTTTTAGCACATTTTGGCCATAATGCACACTACAATGCACTACAAATAGTTTTTCATATATATTTTGAATTAATTCAAGAATATGTTAAATTGATCAAACATCACACTGAAGACTTTTAGAATGTTACATAAGATTTCTATTTTAAATGTGTATTGTTTTATTTTATCTATACACATAGAAACCGCAAACAAATGCATCATCATGGTTTCCACGAAACACTGGGTCCCATTTACTAAGCTTGCATTTGAATACATTTGTGTGTAAAATCTGCATATAAACATTTTCTTAAACAAATCATGATTTATTTAAATTTATTCTAACTTACAAAACAATATGAACAACTGAATCTACATGAATGCAAAAAGTAAAGTTTAATCAGTGATAAGAAACTATGGCTTGAAGGAAAAGTTGTGCTGAAATCCCATATAAGGAAATGGTTGGACTTTGTGAAATCTTAAGAATAAATGAGTCTAAGAGCACATTTTAGTTTGTAGGCACTTGTGAATTAGACCAAATGTTTTGTGTGGAGTTCAAATGTGTGCTTAAATAAGAATAAAGCAGGAATGATTAATTAAGGAGAAAATCAAGATAATAGAATGATTTCTGAAGGATCATGTGACACTGAAGACTAGAGTCATAATGCTGCAATTTAAGCTTTGAATTACAGGATTAATTAACATATTAAAATTGGTTAAATCAGTATTTATTATAATTTGCGATTATCTTCCCTGGGTTCCCTCTCTTTCATGGACACCAAAGACTTTTAAGGACTTTTTAAAATCGTTAATAATTTAAAATCAAGCACTTACACTTACACTTCACTTACACTTAATATTTACATTAAAATGTCATAATGATAATATTGGCATATGCAGTTTCTGAAGTATGAATAAAATGCATTATTTGTCATAGTTCATGTATAAGATTTTTATTTAAGATTTTTAAATTAAGAATTTCTTCATTTTTTCATTCAGTTTTTAAGAGCAGCACTGTACAATTGTTGAAATAACACCATAAACTTTAAAGGGAACCTATTTTACCCTTTTTACAAGATGTACGATAAGCCTTTGGCGTGTCCAGAATGTGTCTGTAAAGTTTCAGCTCAAAATGCCTATCAGATTATTTATTATAGCCTCCAGAATCTGCTCATTTTTGGTGTCTGAATACGTTGTAGCTGTTTTTGTAGCCTGTGGCTTTAAATGCAAATGAGCTGCTTCTCCCCGCCCACCATTTTCACATGTGTGCCTGGTTCTCATCATGCGTTACGTCAGATAAACAGCACAGTGACAGAGACAGACATGAATGAAGCTGAAATACAGCTCATTAGTCAAAAAATACCAAGTAAGTCTACTTGATGTATTTGTGGTGGATTTTATTCAAGCCTTTCTGAAATGATGAGTGTCACACAAATGCCGTTTGCAGTACACACACATATATGTGCACGTTTACTGACACCATGCGGCCGTGGTGATTATAGAGGTTAAGTATTACCAAAGACAATAGAATACACAAAACATGTCACTCGTTTCTTTTTGAATGGGGAAAAGTGTAACTATCAATATGGTGATTAAAGCCCCACCTACGAGTACAGGAGCCAATCATCGATCGCTATATTGTGGAGAAAAGCCCACCTTCTAGTACAGGAGAAAATCATTGATCACTATAGATTGACGATACTCCGGGGGAGGGGCTTCGACTAGACGTGAATTTTTGCAGATTTTGTGAGATTTGGACCTTCAGATATGAAACTAAAGAGACAGTTGTTGTTTAAATTTATTGGTTACTCGTAATATGAAATGTAATTTTAAGCTTGGCAAGTCATTTTGGAAAATTTGATGTTTCCTCGTTCAAACAGAATGCCCGAACATACTGTCCGACAGGCGTTTCAAAAATGGCCACAGAGTGAAATGACTTGCCTTTAAGGGACTTTAGTATTACATAGCATTTTTCCTGTCTTTATTACAAACATGCTGTTTTAAAAACGTTTTAAACTTATAAAAAAATCACAGAGAGTTGGAACAAATGTTTTAATCTCAGTTTCTTTGCAAAAAAAAAAGTTCTGTGGATATGTGTTTACATGTTATTATGGAAACATGGCACCTGTCAATCAATTCGGTGGGCAGGAAAAACCACACTCCTTCATCACGTTGCGGTGGGCCTCAAAATCACTGGGATTTGGGTCCTATTTTAACATCAGGAAATTTTAAGAAAGAGACTTGTTGGGTTTATATCACTCCAGTATGACTGTGGATACTATACATACAGACACTTCTGAACAGCTTACAAAAGTTGATTTTCATCATAGATGCCCTTTATATTCAATCATTTTCAAAGACCTATGTTTGCGTTTAAGTACTTTTCATGCCTTGAATTCATGTCCGAAATTGAAGTACTTGCAAGAAGTGTGGAAACCCTGTCGAACGCAGCAACAATAAACTTCTCCTATCGCAGCAAATTCCATTTTTATTTTTGATATTTGGTGCCCATTTATCAGAAAGTGACAATTTTGTTCTCATAAGCCCTCTTCACACATACAAAACTTTCCGGAAAATTACTGGCAATTTTCCAGAGAGGGATCATGTGTAAACAGGCCCTTTTTGAAAATGTCGAAAAATTTGTTCTGGCAATTTTCTGGAAAGAGAAGTTGTAACATTACCTGTAATTTGCTGGAATGCTTCGCTGTGTGAACGCAGAAGGAAGATTGCCAGAAAGAGCACGTTGACGTGAGACATGTACTCCAGCCAATCAAAACATTCAGATGCATTCACATCCGCACTATTTATAAAAGTAAAAGCCTTTGAATGTTTTTCCAGACACATTTAGCTGCTAGATGTTAGTCAGATAATGTTTCTATGTTCCTTCTTAATGCCAACTGTGTAAATAATTATCGATAAAATGCTTATGATAAACCTCTGTTTGTTTACCTTAAAGCTCAGCTTCAGTTGCTTGACGCATGTACACGTGAAGAAGGGTTCCGGTGAGCGCCAGCACACACATTATATAAGTGTTCCTCCATTTGTTCTCATTGAAGTAGTTTACAATATTTATCCATCCACAGAATTGGTAAAATAGTCAAATGTGTAAACATTTAGCTGCGGTTCACGCTTCTGCCTTTGAATGTCTTGGACAAAGCAGCTGCATGAATGCTAAAGCTTTAAAGGGCACCTATGATGAAAATCATCTTTTGTAAGCTGTTTGGACAGAACTGTGTGAAGGTATAGTGTGTCCAGTCATATTGGGGTGATAGAAACACAATAAGTCTCTTTTTTTCAATTTCCTGGCATAAAAATAGGACACAAATCCCTCCTATTTTGAGGCCGACCGTGACGTGATGTAGGAGTGCGGTTTCCCCACCCACCGAATTGAATGACAGCCATGTATTAACATACGTGTAATGCGTATAATCATATTCACAATACAGGACGTGCGCAAAACAAAGGGGATTTAAAGATCTGTTCAGCTCGCTGTGATCATCAATCATCAGCAAATGTGATCAAGAATGAGTTTTACAAGTTTAAAGCGATTTTACAACAGCATACGTTTGTTGATTTACTTAATCTTTACTTAATTACTGCAGCCGCATGTCAGTACAATTATAATAGAAGACGCTTCAATCCCAGTTTGTGAACTTTAAATCAGGTTAATTTTGTACATTAACATAACGGATGTCCATACAGCAGTGT
Source organism: Danio tinwini (assembly GCA_903798205.1). Taxonomy (NCBI): domain Eukaryota; kingdom Metazoa; phylum Chordata; class Actinopteri; order Cypriniformes; family Danionidae; genus Danio; species Danio tinwini. The sequence continues at coordinate 34,560,709 of CAIGQZ010000427.1, forward strand.
ATATTAACGTGTATCCTGTCACATTTGCAGTGCAAAAACAGTGCAAAGTTAAAATGAGCACACTGTGTGTGTGTGTACGATGTGTGTGTGTGTGTGTGTGTGTGTGTGTGTGTGTGTGTGTGTGTGTGTGTGTGTGTGTGTGTGTGTGTGTGTGTGTGTGTGTGTGACTCACCGCAGAAAGGCTTGAATTAACTCCACAACAAATACATCAAATAAGTAAAGTTCTTACAGTAGTATTTCTCACAAACGTTACGTGAGATCTGCGTCCTTCATGTCTGTATGTTATCTGATGCAGCCGAGGTGGAGATGTAGGCACACTTTGACAGGCACATGGGAACGGTGGGCGGGGAGAACCAGCATTAATGGCAAAGGCAACAAAAAACGATATATAGAGTTCAAACCAGAAAATCCCAACATTCTGAAAGGTATAATAAATAATCTGATGGGTGTTTTGAGCTGGAACTTTACAGACACATTCTGGAGACACAAAAGACTTATCTTAAATCTTGAAAAAGGGGTAAAATCTGTGCCCTTTAAATAAAAGTGAAACCATCAACAAAAGCCTGACCCCTATTATGTTAACATTAACAAGCACAGCCATTTAGAGGTCATTTCTGGTTAATGATGTCAGAATTTACCGGTATTTTGGAATGGGTGTGTGAATTCCAGAACGTCCGTGCCTGTGTGAACAGCACTTTTTTTAAATTTACTGGTAAAGTCGTTCTGGAAATTTTCCGGATATTTACCGGTATCACTGTGTAAAAAAGGCTATTGACTCATTGGATGGGAACGGTGCTTTGTTTGCCTATGCAATATTTCAGTTTTAGCATAAATCTAACTCGCATCTTTGGATGGAAACATAGCTAATAAAAAGTGTGCAGCGAGAGGCATTTTTGGACAGAACAGTGACAGTGAAAGTCTACAGGGCCTGTAGGACCCATCTCCCGCTCTTATCTATGCAGGCAGGGAGCCTGTATGAGCAACAGAAGGAGAAGAGAGTCCATAAATGACCTCCGCTGGGGTCGCTCTGCTTCAGGAAACAGGCCAACTGGACACTCACACTGGAAATGATGGAAGCTTCCAATGAAAACAGACGATAAAATCCCAGTGTCCCAAGTTTACTGTGAAACACTTCACAGAGAGGGAGTGATTGGCCTGCCGCAGGACACACTGATATAAATTTAAGCTTGTTATTCTTGCAAGAGCATACCATGGTAACCAGAGTTTGCTAAAAGACCACAGTTACTATAGTTACTGTAACTAACTACCAGAACTAGTTTTGAATAAAATGTGAAGCTTGCAAAACTTTAATGATGCTGTTGCCAGAGTTCTGGTTGGTTGCTAACATTACTTGCTCAGCTGCTTATTGGATGCTAGAATATTCTAGATTGCTATGCAGGCCATAGCAACCTACAGCACTGCTATGATGTTCTATATCAGGGGTCTCAAACTGCCGCCCTGCTGGCTATTTGCAACACACCCCCCACTCCTCCTCCTCCGGCCTGCAACTGATGTCAAAAATATAACAAGATTCGGCCCAACAAAACATATATTTTTGAATCACTATCATTGTTGTGCAGTCACATATACACTTGTGGTTTTGACCCCCCCTTACTTTCGGTTTTTCTCAGTGTGCGGTAGATAGTAACGCACGTGCAGATTATTTTTGGGCTGATTTAAACGTTGAAACATATGTCCATAAGTGCTCTATTTTTACTAAATCTCTATTTTTGTAAATATTCAAGGGCATAGATATTTACATTTGATGTAGCCTACGCTGTTGTTATCTATTGGAAGGAATGTGTCAATAGAGCCGCCATTTTAGTACAGTGTAGCGCTCCTTTGAAATGAATGTGGGTCCAAGGTGCAGTGGAGGACTGGCCATCCAGAGCCAGAGATATATACACATATATCTATGATCTGGAGTTTGGGCATTGCTGACAAAGAGCATGTGTTTGTGTGCACGGCAATGTATTATCCTCCCACCTGTTAAATTTGATCTAATCCGTGTCCTGAAGCACACCCCTTCTCCTGCTTTCACTTCTAATGCTAACAGAGGGAGAGATTTGTTTGTGAATGAATCTTGGTTATGAACGATTATAGCCGACATTAGTACAAGTTTCTGGCACCGCAGCACAATGTTGTCACATTTTATTTACATTGTTTGCTTATTTTATTCGACAAAACTAGCATAAGCCTAGTATTCAGTGTGAGTTGGTGCTACCTTGCCTTATGGTCAGTGTATTAAGAGACTGTATTATTATTGTTTAGCACAAAAGTTAATTCATTCATTCATTTTCTTTTCGGCTTAGTCCCTTTATTAATCTGGGGCTGCCACAGCGGAATGAACCGCCAACTTATCCAGCATATGTTTTACGTAGCAGATGCCCTTCCAGCTGCAACCCATCACTGGGAAACACCCATACACTCTCATGCACACACATACACTAGAGACAGCGTACCCAATTCACCTGTACCACATGTCTTTGGACTTGTGGGGGAAACTGGAGCACCCGGAGAAAGCCCACGCGAATGCGGGGAGAACATGCAAACTCCACACAGAAATGCCAACTGACCCTGCCGAGGCTTGAATCAGCGACCTTCTTGCTGTGAGGCGACAACACTACCTACTATGTTCTGCCGTTGTGCTTATTTTTTTTGTTTGTTCGTTACTACACCCATATACAGCGCTAAAGTATTTACATTGGCATTAGTCTTGACTAGTGCAGTTAAATGACATTTGTCCTGCGAGCACTGTACAAATGTGGCGGTGCTATTGACGCATGCTCAGGGTCTGTATACATTATCTAGTGTATATATCTATTATTCAAGGGTTGTTTGATTATAATCAGTTTTATACCACCTGTATTTTGTTGTACAAACACCTCTTCATGGCTTACACATTGTGCCGGCGGTGTAAATATGATAATTTTGCTTATATTCGATTCAAATTGTCTCATTAATAGATTTTCCTAAAATGCATATTAAGATTTGTATAGAAAATGTGCATTAGTAAAGTTTTACTGCTGGCTGAATTGAACATGTTAGAGTAAAAGAGACATACTTTCGCCCTCTTTGTTGCAGTTTTACAAAAAAGAAAGATATTGAGAAGAATAATTGCCAGTAAAGTCAATAAAGTTACCCAAACTGCATTCTGCTCTCTTACACTATATGCTAAACTTTTGGTTAAGCCGCAATTGATTGGGACATAACAAATATTATTATTATGCCTATTAATAAACTGTAGTATTTTCATAGCAATTTAAACTACCCCTTTAATATTTACAATAAGAAACAAAAAGAAGGAGCTTTGATACTCTGGGGAAGAATGTCTGAGTGCATCAATTACATCAGGTTTATATTTTTTCGTCTGCTAGAATGTTAAAATGGCCCGCCTATGAATTGTCAGTCTCTGATATGGCCCCCCGCCGACTTGAGTTTGAGACCCCTGTTCTGTATGATTGCTAGGTGGTTGCCCTATAGTTGATAATGTGGTTTTTATGGGTGCTTCACAAATAACAAACATATACACTATTCTACGACATTTTGTAGTATGAATAGTTATTTGAAAGTTTTAAGTGGTTGTGGTGTTTCTTGAAAAGTTGTATTGGATTACAATGGTGTTGCTAAAATGTTTTAAGCGGTTGCTAGGCGGTTGTAGGGATAGTGTAGCCAGTTCCTCTGCCACTTTTACCCTGTTCTGGTTGGTTGCTAGATGTTTCCCACATAGCAAAATATCTCTGACCCAGCTCTGGCCCACATAATCAGCTTTTGCTTGGCCCACATGCCACAGTGAAGTATGGTACATGACTGGATCAAGTCTGGCTTCCAGACAAGGGCCAAACATGGACCATACCTGGGCCAAGTATCAGCCAAGTTAATAACCCATAAGTGAGCCTGAACTCAGCTCAGTTATGAGAATTGAAATTGATAAACCCATAAATCATTGCACTTTAGGCGTGCTTTTTCTCGCAGTGACCTGATTGATAGAGGTTTTTTCTTTATTTGAAAATAATAAAAATGTATTTAAATGTGGGTCAAGATAGGCCAAACTTAGGTGGCCCACATATCAATTATTAACATCTGGGCCAAATGCTACATTTTACATCTGGCCCAAGTATTGTGTGCCGCCTTAAAGACGGTGCCACCTCTGCCAAACCCGGGCCATGTTTGGCCCACTTGCTGTATGCCAGTGCCAGATAAATGCCTGCTGTGCCAGATTTATGCCAAATCTGGGCCAGAATTTTTTGCTACCTGGGTTTTTATGTAACTGCTAGGGTGGTTCGGCTGTTGCCTTGTGGTTGCTAGGATCTGGTTAGGCCTATATTACATGGTTGCTAAAGTGTTTTTGCATTGATTTGGTGGTATTCAAATGATTTAGGTGGTTGCTATGGAGTTGCTAGGGTATTGATGAGGTTTAGATATAGGTGGTTGCTATAATATATGATATAGGATGTGGTTCATGCAGCTTTGCTAAGTAGTTTTTATGTGGTTTTTATGGGTGCGTCACAAATAACATACGTATACACTATTCTACGACATTTTGTAGTATGAATAGTTCTTGGAAAGTTTGATTGCAATGATGTTGCTAAAATGTTCCAAGCCTGCTGCTCTTAAGCTTGAAAGAATGCGTTTTGCTAGGGCAGATGCTTCTAAAAAGTTTGAAAAAATCTGTGGCCTCTTCCTTGCTTATCTTTTTTAAAAGTTGAAAATAGAGCGCTTATGATTCATAGACAATTTTACAATTAAACAATGTTTTGAGTTTGATTAAGTAAAACTTCATGTATATTATTTACTCTATATGGTGCATGTTTGGATGGACTGGTGCTTTTTTATTTTTTTACTCACTTATTAAAATTTTTTATATATTATTTTTTTCTGTATTTTTTCCTTATTTGTATAAAAACATATTAGAGATTGTATAAGTGTTTTTGTTCAGTTTTGTACTTTTAAAACTGTTAAAAAGTAAAGTAATTGTAAAAAAAAAAAATCTAAGTGGTTGCTAGGTGGTTGTAAGGATAGTGTAGCCAGTTCCTCTGGCACTGCTGACTTGTTCTGATTGGTTGCTAGATCTTTTTCATAGATATATACACTAGATATCGCATACAGACCTCTAGCATGCATTAATAGCGCCGCCACATTTGTACAGTGCTTCCAGGACAAATGTCATTCAACTGCACTAGTCAAGACTAATGCCAATGTGAAGATGCTGGATGGTTCTATGCTGTGCGTGGGTATAGTATCGAGCAAACAAAGCATAAAGGCAGAACATTTCATAGGTAAGTATTAGTTTTTTATGATTTTGTACGTTACAAACTTTTGTGTTCAACAAGTAACATTATTGATGATAATACAGTCACTTACTGCCCTGACCATAAGGCAAAGTGGCATCAACTTACTCTCTAAATTCTAGGCTTATGCTAGTTTTGTTGAATAAAATCAGCAAACAATGTAAATTGTAAATATGAAAACAAGATGCTGATGCCAGAAACTTGTATTATTGCCGGCTAAGTGAAGTAGCGGCTAGTTTTTGAAGTAATTTATAAGTGTGCCTGATAACATAACAAAGCCTACGTCTCAATGTGCATACTGTCCACCCTAAATTATGGAATATTACAAATGTTATATTCCATTTAGATCAGAAAGATGGATGTGCACATTAAGACGCAGGGATATCGATAGTTCACATGAATCGTTTAAAACGGAGATTCATTCACAAACAAATCGCTCCCTCTGTTAGAATTAGAAGTGAAAGCAGGAGACGGGGTGTGTTTCAGGACACGGATTAGATCAAATTTAACAGGGAGAGAGGATAATACATTGATGTGCACACAAACACATGGTCTTTGTTGTCAATGCCTGTGTGGTCACTTATCCATTGATGTAGAAAAGTGATGTAAAATTATAAATTTCATAATCAAAAAAAATATTTGCATACTGACCAACGGGAAAACTCCCAATCATTTATATGTGTATATGTGTATTTATCTCTGGCTCTGGATGGCCTGTCCCCCACTGCACCTTGGTCCTACATTCATTTCAAAGGAGCGCTACCCTGTACTAAAATGGCGGCTCTATTGACACATTCCTTCCAATAGACAACAACAGCGTAGACGACATCTAATGTAAATATCTATTAATCTTTTTTATGTGGCTGCTAAGCTGAGTTTGGCAGTTGCTATGGAGTTGCTAGGTCTTTATTACGTGGTTCCTAAGGTGTTTTTGCGTTGATTTGGTGGTGTTCATTGAGTTGCTGGGGTATTGATGAGGTTAAGGTATAGGTAGGTGCTATGATTTATGATATAGGATGCAGTTCATGTGGTTCCTATGCCATTGCTAAGATGTTCCGTATGATTGCTTGGTGGTCACCCTACAGTTGATAATGTGGTTTTTATGGGTCCGTCACAAAAAACATACGTATACACAATTATACGACATTTTGTAGTATGAACAGTTCTTGGAAAGTTTTAAGTGGTTGTAATGCTTCTTGTAAAGTTAGATTGCAATGGTGTCGCTAAAATGTTCTAAGCGGTTACTAGGCGGTTGCAAGAACAGTGTAGCCAGTTCATCTGAACCTGCTAACTTGTTCTGGTTGTTTGCTAGATCTTTTTTTTATGCAGCTGCTAGGGTGGTTTTGGTGATTGGTAGGATCTGGTTAGGTCGATATTACATAGTTGCTAAAATGTTTTTTCATTGATTTGGTGGTGTTCAGATGATTTAGGTGGTTGCTATGACGTTGCTAGGGTATAGATGAGGTTTAGGTATAGAGCAATTCAATGTAGTGATGTCATTGGCCCATGAACATTTCCTGCTTGTTATCAAACTATTTCATAACTGTAACAAGAGGCAATTCATAACTTAACATTAAAACAGCTATCATAACCTGGAATTTAACCTGGAATTTCTGATGGTCAAATGCAGACCGTTTTATCTGCCACGGGAGTTCACCTCCACCTTTATAATCGCTGCTTACATTCCACCCGATGCTGATGCAAAGCTTGGTATGAATGAACTTCATGC
>CAIGQZ010000427.1:34568937-34587318 GCA_903798205.1 Danio tinwini
ATAATAATAATAATAATAATAATAATAATAATAATAATAATAATAATGCATTTTATTTAAAGGCGCCTTTCTTGACACTTAAGGTCACCAAACAGGACAGCAAGAACAGTAAGTTCAAGTAAAAACACAATATAAAAGTCAATAGAATACAATACAAATTTAAAAAATGCAGTTGAGTTAAAGACAATAAGCTGTTCCTAACAGTTTGAGTTTGGATTTAAATTGTGAGAGAGAGTCTAAATTACGGAGATTAAGAGGAAGTGAATTCCAAAGCTGAGGAGCAGAGTGGCTGAAGGATCTGCTCCCCATGGTGACAAGGCGGACAGAGGGAACAGTGAGGTGAATGGAAAAAGAAGAGTTTTTTTGAACACCTCAGTTTTTTGAGAGTTTCCTTGGCTGTGGTTTAGATCATTGTCTTGCTGAAATGTCCACCTTGGTTTCATCTTCATCCTCCTGCTAATGTAGATGTTGGACTGAATGCAGCTAATAGGGTTGGGCCGATAGACGATGCCGTCGTCCATCACCAATGGCTGATAAACTTCACGATGCTGAGCCATCATCGCAATCCATTGCCCCGCCCCACATTTATATTAATTCATAACTTATTATTTGCATGTCATCTTAATAGCAATAACAGTCTTTTCATGAGCTGTTCAATTTTACATATAGCTGCCGCTTGCACTGCTGACAGCATTGTGAGGATTAAATGAAGGATTATACAGTAACTCTCGCGCTTAAAATGTGTAGATTCAGTGGCAAACACTGTTACCTGCAAACCCCGTCCCACAGACTTTACAGTGAATAGCTTTAGTTATTTTCATAGCGGACTTGAAGCCACTGGACGTCTTTTATCCACTCTTGGAAAAGTGTAAATGGTGGATTAACATTCAGCACATGATCAGTTATTTTCATTCTCTCATCTTTAGCGCTTCACATTTCCACAGTTGTAGCTCCTGTCATCTGAAGGCAGAAGGCATTGACTGAGTGATTGACAGCTGATATTAACCAATCCATTCGCGTTCAGTTCTAGAACAATGGGCCAATAAGAAGAGCACGAAGGCGGGGCAAACATTGCAGGCTTTTTTTACTTCATTAAGTTTACATAACAACTGTTTTAATCTGTTCCTGAGCGCTGCGTTTGGCGTTTGTAGGTGCAAAGATGCATTCTGCATAAATGTCTCCTAAATCCGTGCATGCGGTGAGGATTTTGCAGTCAAAAACAGGTCGCACGGCAACAATTTATACACTCGCACAAATCTTTACTTATTATAGTTCCTCATAATAATAATAGTAAAATAAGGAAGTTATCAATTAAAATACAAATTACAGTGAACTCAAAACAAACTCTCGTCTCCTCCACTAGCTGTGGGAAAAAGCCATTATAACGACACAGATCACTCCGCCTATTCATGCCAGAGTCCCGCGGGAAAAAGTGATTGACAGGTGGTAATTTGTGTGTACCTTTATTTATTTATGGTTTGGTTATGGGTAAAGCAAAGACCATGTGGGTCAGGTAGTGAAAATGGTAAGCTACAATTAATTAATTAATTATGAATTAATTAATACTTAACAACAATCACCCCCGCCTATACTTTTCAATACTTTTTCCCTGTGTCATTTCTTTTTATTATACATAACTTAATTTGTAAACTAATTTGTTTTGTTTTCTGTGCATATATGTATTTCTTTGGTTGTTACCAACATCCTTGGAAAATTTTAAGTCGACAGCACCTTTACAAATATGTTTTCTGAAAAAAATGGTGAGGTGTTCAATACTTATTTCGCCCACTTTATATGTGGTTGCAATGGCTTTGTCAGATTGGTTAGCCTACTGGACTAAATGTTCCTCTGGGTGTACATATGATTTGGATTCATCCCTCAATATAAACCTGTAGTTTGTTTTTACCTAGTTTTCATCCACCGTGCAAAAATCCAATGGATTACTTCAATAAAAGAGACTTGCCTGCACAAACCAACAAGCAATTAAAGTGTACTACACGTCTGTAGCTTCAGTGATGGACACTTCATTCGAAACTCTCACCCAGAGTGTGAGCAAAAGTAATTAATAGTGATATCTGCCATTAAACGTGGCTCCTGCAGTATTTTGGCTGAAACTATGGTTTCCATGGTAAATGTTGAAAAGACTGTAGAGTCTAGGCAAAAACCAACATTTAGTGAATGCTGAGAAATATTCAGTTCAAGGGGATTTGTGGAAGATTTATTCGACTCATTGGATGAAGCCCTCGGAAAAGTCTGAATAAGCTCCCAAGGGCGCTGGCAGATTAGTGTACAATAGACAATAGACAATGAGTGCACACTTTGAGGGTCGGAGAGCTGCTCACCTTGTACTGAGTCGGCCCCGGGGTGCTCATTTCCTCTTTGCTGGGGAGGAAAATCCGCCGCTGTGCAGCCGAGCCGAAGGCAGCCTTCCTGGGGCTCTGTAGACTGGCTTTCTTCAAACTCTCCTGGGCCAGGCCATACTCAAACATGTTATAGGCACCCGGACCTATCATGCACAAGCAAGATCAACAGTTACTATGGAACATTTTCACCTTTCCGGGTTTCTTAGAAGAGGAAGTCGTCATAGTTGGTAAACTTAGAGCGCAGTGAATGGGAGAGTACAACAAATAATTTACAATCCTATTAGCTGAAATAATTAAAAAAGAGAAACTCCATGATGGTGTTATCAAGACTTTCAGAAGAAGGAAATAAATAGTGTGAAACTGATAACAGCAGTCAGAAGAGAGAATAATGTCAAATCTACTGTCTCGCTCCAATAAATGCTGCGTTACAAACACCTTGCATAAGCGGTCATTTGTTTTTCGCAATTTGATGCAAAGATGGTGTAATACATACATAAATATACACTACCTGATAAAAGTCTTGTTGCCTATACATGTTTTAGGAACAACAAATAATATGACTTCTAGTTGATCATTTGGTATCAGAAGTGGCTTATGTGAAAGGCAAAGGCCAGTAGATTAAGCTTATTTGACCAAAATAAAATATGATCATGCCTTGACTCTTAATTATTTCATTAAGACAGTAAGGTCTGACTTTGCTTTGACAAAAGTCTTGTCACTTAACAGAAATAATGTCCGGTATAAAATATAAAGTCATGTTGCAGTGGAAAAAGAATGAATATTTTGTATGACTCCCATGAGCTTGGAGGACTGCATCCATACATCTCTGCAACGACTCAAATCACTTATTAATAAAGTCATCTGGAATGGCAAAGAAACTCTTCTTGCAGGACTCCCAGAGTTCATCAGGATTCTTTGGAATCATCTTCAATGCCTCCTCCTTCATCTTACCCCAGACATGCTCAATAATGTTTACATCTGGTGACTGGGCTGGCCAATCCTGGAGCACCTTGAACTTCTTTTAACTTTGTATGGAGGTTGAAGTATGAGAAGGAGCGCTATCCTGCTAAAGAATTTGCCCTCTCCTGTGGTTTGTAATGTAATGTGCAGCACAAATGTCTTGATACCTCAGGTTGTTGATGTTGCCATCCACTCTGCAGATCTCTTGCACGCCCCCATACTGAATGTAACACCAAACCATAATTTTTCCTTCACCAACCTTGACTGATTTTCTTGATATTGACTGAATCTTGGGTCCATGCGGGTTCCAGTAGGTCTTCTGCAGTATTTGTGATGATTGGGATGCAGTTCAACAGATGATTCATCTGAAAAAATCTACCTTCTGCCATTTTTTCAAATGATCAACCAGAAGTCAAGTTATTATTTGCAGCTCTCACAACTGGGATTGACGACAAGACTTTTGTCAGGTACTGTATATGAATGTACTTTTTTTTTATATCAAAGTATTAAAAAAGGAATTAAGATGATGACCGTTAAACACATCATGTCTTGTAAAAGGGGTCCATTAGAAAAGTTTGTGCATTATGTTTGGTTTAATGGCTGTAAATAACAATTATGTTATTTCGGGTCTGTAAGGTTTTCTGTTTTTTGGAAAAAAAAGTATTTTATGCTCATCAATCTGTCATTCATTTATTACATTAATGTGTTAATAGCCCTGTTGACTTCACGGAAGACGACAGTTTTGAATGAAAACTAACTATATTGTAAAAAATATATTATTTATGGCTCATTAAATAAAACAGGACAAAATTATGCTTTTTAGAATACTGAATATTTTAATATAATTAAAAACTTCTGAATATTAAAAACTAAATATATGCTCACTTTTTTCTATTAAATACTGCACCTCTGACAGACAAGTAAATATGACATGTGACTTAAAGTAATGTTTACACAAATGTACAGAGTACTTGAAGCACCTGGTGAAAAGAAATCACACGAAGATGGCTTCTCCATCTATTTTATCTCTTCTCGAAAAGAACTGTTTAAACTGCATTTATTATGGATTTTTACATATAATAAAAATATATATTATTAATAGGGGTGAAACGGATCACTGTTAATCCGTGATCCGGATCACAACTCACGGTTCGGAAAGCAGGTGACCTCCGGATTAATATTTTTTTCTTTTGAACTTGACAGTTTATTCAACATTTATAACCACTGCGTCATTCAAATCGCATGCATAAAAGCATTTAGGCTTCCCTGTAAGATATAATGATGACGGGAAAAGTTGTGGTGGGACTAGGGCTTAATTTGTGCTGAAACATTCCGGATTCGGCACCTCTGAAATCTGATCCGGCACCTCATTTGACCGATCCCCCTCCAACCCCCTCAACCGCTCTCCGACCCGTCCGCTGTTCACTTTCATTTTCTTCCGCAACTCCCCAACCCTCTTCACTTTTGTCCGCGACACCTCCGCCTCGCTCACTTCCATCTGCGACAGTCCTCCGCCATCCACCGCCCCAACAACCCCAAAGGCCTCCAAAAATCACTGCTTAATGAAACATGACGCTGGTAAATTTTTGACCCTGATAAAAGCAATTACATTGTGTAACCAACAGATGGCGACAAACAACCATCAAAACTATGTGACTGAATAGGTTTTCAGAAATAATACACCTACAGTATAATAAAACATGAAATTTAATGTGTGAATTGTTAAATCATTTATTGAAGATAAATATGATCTGTTGTACAAGATGTTAGATTTCTATATTTAGCATTATCAGCAACAGTAGATCATATTTCATATTTCTTTTTTCAGCTGGTTCTTTCTTGATTTGTATTTTTATTAACATTACAGGTTCTAAGTTGTTTGTTAAAAGCAATGTTTTTGCTGTAATATTTTTATATAAATGGAAAGCAAATTGTCTCCTCACTTTTTTGCTGTTCCGAAAAATGGTTCGATCCGTTACTAAAAAACCGTAGTTTGATCCGAACTGCAGATTTGTGATCCGTTACACTATAACAATATTAATTCAAGAAATGTAATTGCATCCGTTGATTGTGTTATCATGACTTAATTCTCTATATCTTTGAAAAATGTTGAGTATTTTTAAGTCAGCTTTATATGCTAACGTTAATTAGCCATACCAATTTACATTATAGGCTTTTTTTAAGTTTAAGCTTTAAGTTTCACACAAATATTGTAAAAATATTGTAATTGAACTTTTAATACTGTAATTGAGATTTTTCTGTAATACTTGTTAGTTTGCAAGGTTGAACACAAACCTTTGGAAAGACGCTGCGGCCAGGAATAAACAATATGTGAACAGGTTTCATTTCAACACGTTTTCCCAAAACAAAGTTAGCTTAATTGTATTTGCTAATTTTTGTAGATTTAACATAAAACAATTAAGTTGTCCCCCCAAAAAACTCCAAATCATACATTGTCATTGTAGTTTTTGTCATATAGCGGAAAATATCATTAAATATCATTGAATTTAAATTAAATTTGTACTGCATAAAATAAGTAAAAACCCAAGTAAAAACATAAGTAAAAAAAAAAAAGTAAATATCTATGTAAACAATTACTTAAAGGTGCAGTATGTAAGTTTGACGCCCAGTGGTTGATCGAGGTATTGCATTCCTGGATCCAAACAAACGCAAGTGCAGGTTGTCAGATTGAGGACCAACAGGAGCGAGCCTGACTATCGAGTCTAAAGGCTGATTAAAGGCTGATTTAAATCGTGTTCCATGTAACAGCAACGACATGCGATAGAAGGAATATTTTCCATATTTAAGTGAGTTTTTGTTCTAACCAACACCTTGAATTGTTATTAGAAACGGCTTCTATTTCTCACATCTGAACAACATGATAAACTGATCACCTCAGGTACACCGCATGTGCTATATTCAGTGCTAAATGCTAAAAATGTGAGTTTGAATGCCATTTTACATGACATTTATTGCCATACTACAGAAAGCAGCAGCAGATAGTTCACCATCTTGAAATAGATCTTGAAAATAAAATAAACTTTAGAACTGAAAATAATAATAAAAACCAACATATATCAGTGATTCATTGTGATTCACAAAGTGATTCATCTACATTTAATAATGTTAAAAAGGTTTAATATGTTTTAAATTTAATTATTAACCTCACCATTTCAGTTGGAATGCAGTAAGTGCACTATTCTCTGCTTCTTTCGTCTGGTGCAAACAGCCAAATTGCTCATCACTGCAAATCTCATCACATAGGGTGTTGTTAGGACCTTGGATTACAAATGTAACCTGCTCACCTAATGATAACGTTTGTAATCATTATATTATTTGCTAATTAATATCCTCATGTAGAACTCTGAATCTGCGTCTCTGTTCGGAGTCTGCAACTGTCCACTCAAGGTCGCATTTTGGTCACGAATGCATGCTTTGAGAGCCTTTCTGAATGAATAAAATACTCAGTTTTCCATCAAGGCAAGCCGAGGTGCTAAAATATAATTGGCTAAACTGGCATTGGGTGGGTTAAATTACCAAAACAAAGGCAGCATTTCAGCACGTAATGCACATTTTCAAAGCAGAATATCTGACTTTAACATTGTTTTTCATATAAGCAAGAATGTTCACTTAGCATGTTTCCTAAATATCTGCTAACACATTATGGTATTTTTATGCTTTAGAAGAGTTAAAAACTTACATACAGCACCTTTAATAAAATTGATCAGGTCAAGTTACAATCAATTTTTCAATTTGTTAATTTAACTAAGTTAAATACACTTATTTAATTTCCATATGTGTGAAATTTTCGTGCAAAAACTTGAAAAACTAAATTTGATTAAATTATACTTACAACTGAAACGCGATATCGAGTAGGGGGCAGGGCTTTCTTTTGCGCATAGACTTGGTTAGCAAAACAACAACAAAAAAAACACCTAAAGAATAATAATGTGCGCTAGCAAAATCCACATTTTAAATTTAGACTTTAAAGTGCCATATAATCTGATTGGTTGCTTTGAGAGTGGCCTCACATCTGATTGGCTGCAGCTGCTGTCAGGCATTTCTGCAGCAGTATGAAATCCAGTGCTAGCTTCACTAACTTTGTTTTCTCCTCCGGCAAAGCAGTTGAAATCTGACCTCTGACTGCTCTCCACAGATACAACAAGATATTGTGCATTCAGAACGCATTCAGACAGTAAAACATGCAGTCGCGAACCTGGCGTAGCTTTCAATCTGTTTTCTGGAAGAAATCGCACAGCTGTCTGGCCAAAAGGATTCTTCTTCAGCGCTCTGCCTTTCTTCAGGATCTCCAGAGCACAGCGAGGGTCATCGTACGCACCTACAGGGGGCGTTTCATCCTTGACCGGACTGAACCGCTACGAGAAGCAGAACAATACTGAAATCAATACAAAGTCCACATAAAGCTGAAGTCACACGGTGATTCTGCAGCTATTAGACCACTATTATTGTTTTATTCTACAGTCCCCTTTTTATATACAGTTGAAGTGATAATTATTAGCCCTCCTGAATTATTAGCTCCCCTGTATAGTTTTTTTTCCCAATTTCTGTTTAATGGAGAGAAGATTTTTTTCTAAACATAATAGTTTTAATAACTAATATCTAATAACTGATTTCTTTTATCTTGCCATGATGACAGTACATAATATTCGACTAGATATTTTTCAAGATACTAGTATTCAGCTTAAAGTTACACTTAAACGCTTAAGTAGTTAAATTAGGTTAATTAGGCAGGTTAGGGTAATTAGGCATTGTAGTAGTCATTGCATTAATGATGGTTCGAAGAAAAATATCGCCTAAGGGGGCTAACAATATTAACCTTAAGGTCCATTCACACCGGTCACATTTTTTTGGCTACGTTTAACACCTCATGACTAAACAAATGACGCTAATGTGATCGTGCACACCAATGAGCAAAACGCCAGGCATAAGACATTTCCGAAAACCATTGTTAGCGAACTAAGTTTGCAAGTTCCGTCATTACAAACATAGTTCATTGATTTGGCACTGCCTAAATCCATCGTTCCAACGAACATTCGCAAACTGAGTTGCAAACTTGTACGCTTGCAACTACACCTCTGGAGCTGTAGTTAGAAACATAGTTCCTGGCTGCGTTCTTTTCCCAGTTATCCCCCCTATTCCTTATTCATTTAAAACATAAAACATTCTAACATTTAAACTTGGAATGATTAAAAAAAAAATCATTAAAGTCATCTCTCTTCTGTGTAATTTGCTTTCAAAGCATTTTTACAGTTCAGTTTTAGCGATCTTCATATTTACAATTACGCTCCTTACACAGTGCACTTTGATAACATTGATGTAATTTTGAACACAGCCATGGCTCATGACGAAAGCTATAGGTGACCTATTATTTAAAAGCGGAATTTGTTGCGTCTCCAAAGCTTGTGAAAACAAAAAAACATAGCATACGTTAATGCTTTTAATTTATAGTGGGTTATTTATTAAGTATCTGTACTGTATATGACATGGGCCTGTTGGTTAGAACATTTCTGCAGTGGTTTGCATGTGTCAAATTGTAAAAGTAGACTTTTCAAAAAATAAAACATAAATAAACAATATCCTACTTAATAATAATAATATTAACAATAACAATAATAATAATTATAATAATAATCTTATTATTAAAGTATGATTTTTTTTCATTTCCTAATAAATAATATATTTTTTTCTCAGTCTCATTATTTATTTATTTATAGGATTTATATATGAGATTAGAATAGGT
Source organism: Danio tinwini (assembly GCA_903798205.1). NCBI lineage: Eukaryota > Metazoa > Chordata > Actinopteri > Cypriniformes > Danionidae > Danio > Danio tinwini. Next base: position 34,578,022 of record CAIGQZ010000427.1, read on the forward strand.
GTTAGCTTTTGTAAGTGATTTTATGTTTTAGAATAGAATTTGTAATGTTCTCAATAATATTTGTAAAGGCCCTATATGAGCCATTACATACATACATTTCAATTAATATAAAAAGCGAGTGCATGTTTTTACTAAAACTAATATTGGATTTTTTTTAAATGTGTGTGCTTGTAAAATAATATAATTTGTACAAAGAAATTGTACATTGTACAAATTATGGGGTTCTTCTCTAAATAAGTTGTTACTCCACGCCATTTAGAGCACCATTATGGTTGTTTTACGTTATAACTAGGGCCAGACGGAATCTGCGTGGTTCAAACAATGGATCTGCGACAGAGAAACTACGGATTTTGGGAGACACTCATCACTACATTGTTCTTTTCCCAAATGATCCATCATAACTATGAGTTACGTCGTTGTTTGGGAAACGCCCCCCAGATAGGAACTTTTGCTCACGTGCCCGGAGCTGCTGAAGTTACAGTGAAAACCACTTGAAGGCACTCAAGTGCAAAACAGTCAATCTCAGTTTCCTTTTCATTCAATGAAAAAGATGATGCACCGAGGTGAGATGAATGTGAAGCTACTTTTTTCATTGATGTCTGAATATAAATAACTGTATGATAAATGCAACAGCAACTACAATAATGTAAGAAGGAGCAGAGAATAGCAAATAGGATTTGATAGTAAGTTTCATTTCACTTTTCTTTCATAACTTGCAAGTTCATTAAGCATCTAATGTCAGGGGGTAATTTTGCACGTCACTCTGCTCAACACCGATGAAAATCACCTGGGTTTGGATGCAGAAAAATTTCTTTGAAAATACTGACGAAAAACGTGAGTGAAAAGTGTCCCAGTGTGTACGGGCCTTTAAAATGTTTTTTTTTTTTTTACTGCTTTTATTCTACAGCAGAAGTAAATCAACCAAGACTTTCTCTAGAAGAAAAAATATAGTAGGAAATACTGTGAAAAATTCCTTCCTCTGTTAACCCTACTGTCATGTTCCTGGTCAAAATTGACCGGTCTGTTTTTACTACTCTTAAATTAGCACAAAAAATAATAATAAAATAAAATTTTACCACCAAATCTTTGTTCAACATTCTTTAGCTGTGAACAATGTCTTAAAAGTATTGTTAACATGAATTTACAAAATTAGACATAAACAACTGCAGTGAAAATACAAATAGACACTGAAAATGTATTACAAAATGAACAATAGATGACAGAAATCAAAATAATTTGTTACACCTGTGTGGTCTGTGTGAAGATAGTTGGTTCAAGTTGGAGGATCCAACGCAATCTCATGGCAATTTGTACGTTTTTGTATGGTGATGTTTTCTGTCTGATGGATGAATATAGTCTGGATACCTATTTATTTACATGGCGGTCACTTTTGACCAGAAACACCACAGGTGTGTGTGACTAAAACACTCAAAATTCAATGAAAGAGGTGATCATCACTTTTATATGTTCAAGTGCATAATGTGGAGGATATCATAGGCCTTGAGGCAATCTGATGTAAAACACAATATTTATGGGTGTTCTAAGCTGTAATTCGGTCAGAATTAACCCGAACACGACAGGAAGGTTAAACATCATTTGGGAAATACTTCACAGGGAAAAAAAAAATAAAAATCATAGAAGGGTGAATCATTTTAGCTTCAACTGTATATGGATGGATCTCAGAACTTTTCATTAAAAAAATTCACAGGATTTTACTTATTCATTACATTTAACTAATAGACTTTTGTTTTTCTTTGTAAATACTGTGAATCACAATAAGGTGAAGACCATAAACCTTTAATATAAGAGTGCACTGCTGGTCAAAACTTTTCACAACCATGGCTGCATTTATTTTGTTGTTCAGAAATACAGTAATACTGTGAACTATTATTATTACTTAAAATAACATGTTTCTATTTAAATATAGTATATTTCTGTGTGGAGTTTCTCCCCGTGTTCGTGTGGGTTTCACTCGGGTGCTCTGGTTTCCCCCACAAGTCCAAAGACATGCGCTATAGGTGAACTGGGTAAGCTAATCTGTCCGTAGTGTATGTGTGTGAATGAGTGTATGGATGTTTCCCAGCGATGGGTTGCAGCTGGAAGGGCATCTGCTGTGTAAAACATATGCTGGATAAGTTGGCGGTTCATTCCGCTGTGGCGACTCCTGATTAATAATGGGACTAAGCCAAAAAGAAAATGAATGAATGAATGAATGTAATTTAGTCTTGCATTTTCAGCATCATTACTCCAGTCTTCAGAGTCACATGATCATTCAGAAATCATTCTAATTTGCTGCTAAATTATGACTGGGACACAATCATTAATACGATTTTATATTATTAAAATGTTCATGAAAGTGTGTAAATGTGTACTATGAATGTCTTTAATGTCGCTTTGATCAATTTTAAGCATCTGTGCTGAATAAAGTACACATTTTGAATTATTTTTAGTAATGTATCACAGTTTCCTCTAAACAATAAGCAGCACAACTGTTTTTAACATTGACATTAACAATAATAAATGTTTCTTGATCATCAAATCAGTCATTCACTCATTAATTTTCCTTTGGCTTAGTCTCTGAATTATCAGAGGTTGCCACAGAGGAATGAACCACCAACTACTCCAGCATATGTTTTATGCAGGGGATGCGCTACCAGCCACAACTTAGTACTGGCAAACACCTATACACACTCTCACATACACTACGGTCAATTTTAGCTTTCGTTTTTGGACTGTGGGGGAAACCGGAGCACCTGGAGGAAACCCACGCCAACAAGGGGAGAACATGCAAACTCCCAGGGACGTGCAGAGACATTTTAAAGGGCAGGGGCTCAAGTGGAAAAAAGGGCACTTTTTATTAAATAATAATAGTAATAATTGTACATTAATAAATAAAATATAATAAAGGAGATTTCATCCTAAATTCACCATATACTCACCCTTAAAAGGATAGTTCATTCAAAACTGAAAATTCTGTCACCATTTACTCAACTTTTACTTGTTCCAAACCTATTTCACTTTTTTTTTCTTTTGTCAAACACACAAAATAATATTTTGAAGAATGCAGGAAACCTGTAACCATTGACTTTCATGGTTTTTGTTTTTAAAACCAAGATATACATAAAATTTGTTGTTTTATTGTCTTACAGGGAAAGCTGTCCTTAAAGAAACATGCATTAACTTATATATACATATATTATATTATTATTAGTATTTAAAAAATAATTATTATCCCCAGGAAAAAAGGGCACTTTCTCTCCAGGAGAAAAAAGGGCAGGGGCTCAAGCCCCCAAAGTCCCCACCTCTGCACGTGCCTGCAAACTCCACACAGAAATGCCAACAGGGCCAGCCGGGACTCAAACCAGTGACCTTTTTCCTTTAAGGCAACAGTGCTAACCACTAAACCACCGACTGGTTTTGTGGTCCAGGGTCACAAATGTCTTAAAAATAAAGCAGATTGTTATTGCCTGAGCTTGAGACAGGAATGGTGTGCTTTGTGCAGGTCTGTGTGTGTTACTGGATGTCTCAAATTGACTCTTTATGTAGTACTGCCCTGGACCTGGAACACCCTACAAACACAGACACAGACAAAAAAAGATGCACACGTAATGAAAAACAAACCTGATTCAGAACAGAACAAAAAAGCATCCATGATGAAATACTGTAGAACTAACCTTGGAGTCTCGTCACAATAGTGCCCTCTACAGACAGCAGAAAACTTCTACAGTTGAAGTCAGAATTATTATCCCTCCTGAATATTTCCCCAATTTATGTTTAACTGGAAGATTTAACACATTTCTAAGCATAATAGTTTTAATAATTTTTAAACTGCAAACGTTTTTTGCCATTTCTGCTGAGAATTTTGGTCAAAATCTGCGGATTTCTGTGGAATTATTTTGGGAGTCTCATAACTAAAACCTTAATATGTGAAATAAAAAAATAATACCTTTTTAACTTTTATTTAATGTTTAAAATGCAAATCCAATTAGATCCACTTTATTTGGTAAACAAAGCAAGTCTCTCATATAATATATCTATAAAAGACAGAAAATATTACTTTACAAACTGCATTGTACATAAATCAGAGGAACATTTTCATATTAGTCAATAATATTACTGTAATTAATTTTAAAACTGAATAAATTTAGATTTAGACACATTTACTCAAGTAAATAAACAGAATTAATGATGGCCTAAAAATCTGCGGAACTTTTGTGTGGGCCTAGTTATCTCTAATAGCTGATTTATTTTATCTTTTCCATGATGACAGTCAGTGTTGGCAGATTGGAAATGTCAAATCATACCAGAACCTCAATATTATCGTATTTGGAGGAAAATTATTGTACACGAGTCAAACAGAGAGTATACAGATATTATCTAGACAAATAGCGTTTTGACACAACGTGCAAATTACCACAATACGTAAAAAATGTAATAAAATAGGCGTACCTTAGTGGGAAGGTTCAAAGTCAACCTCCGAGTCGCTGTCATTGGATACCTGCGTGTTGCCAGATGTTGAGGGATTCGTTTTGCGGTACAAATTGGGCCGCAACATAGTGCTGGTTTGCTTGAAAGTAGTGCACCCTCCTGAGTTTTTAACACACTGAGGTGTGCACAAGCTATTCACAGTATCTGTGATGAGCTGATTTTGTGGCTGTGTTTTAATGAGATTAACTTTGGAAAAAACACATTCACATAACGCATTTAAATGGGGAAAAACGAGAACATCAATGGCAAACTCCCATCCTTCTTACTTTGCTTTTCAGCACTAATTTTTTGAAACTTTATTGCTTAACTGATCGACCTCAACCTAAAAAACTACTGACCTAAACGCGCGCAGCAGGAATGTTAACTCGTGAGAGAGACCCATTCTCCAAGTTGATTGGCTGAGAAAATGTGACGCAAGATGGCATAGAAAACGTGCCCAACTCCACTTTCTCCTCACAGACAGAAGATAAAAGATGCAGCTAGATCAATAAGTATAGAAGCCCTAAGATAACAATGAAAATCTGTTTAAATGCCATAAAACTCAGAAATTATCGTACATTATAAGATTTTTTCATTATTGATCGTACAGAGGTCGAAATTATCGTACAAATACGATAATTATCGTATGTCTGGCAACGCTGATGACAGTACATAATATTTGACTAGATATTTTTTAAGATACTAGTATTCAGAGTAAAGTGACATTTAAAGGCTTAATTAGGTTAATTAGGAACGTCATTGTATAACAGTGGTTTGTTCTATAGACAATCGGAAACAAATATTCCTTAATGGGGCTAATAATATTGAAAAAAATAAAACTGTTTTTATTCTAGCCGAAATAAAACAAATAAGACTTTCTCCATAAGAAAAATTTTTTTTTAGGAATACTGTGAAAAATGCTTTGCTCTGTTAAACATCATTTGTGAAATATTTGAGAAAGAAAAAAAATGTACAGGAGGGCTAATAATTTTGACTTTAACTGTACGTGCATGTTTACAAGCTTGTTCGAAAAACCTGGTTGTAAATTATTTGTGCATTTCCACTTGGTGGCTCAGAGATGAGACACTTGTCACATCAAATGTCTTTGTGGAAAGAAAAAACAAATGTCCAGATCCCCGAGATGGACACACATATGAACCACAGAATAAAGTATGTAAAAAGTAGACCTTCTTCTCCTCCTGCAGAGGCACCAGTTCATGGTATCTAGGGATGCTGAGCTCTGAACGGCTCCTCTGCTCTCGCTTCAGATTCACATTCTCATATTGGACAGACTGATCCCTGAAACACACACACACACACAGACAGAAATGCACAAAAAACACAAAGTATTCTCAGACACGTCATACACTGCAAAAAATAATTTAATATATATAATATATATACATATTAGTTTGATTGATGCAAGTTGAGACGACAAAAAAGGGGCAGCAAGGTGGTGCAGTGGGTAGCACAATCACCTCACAGCAAGAGGTTCGCTGGTTCGAGCCTCGGCTGGGTCAGTTGGCATTTCTGTGTGGAGTTTGCATGTTCTCCCCGTGTTGGCGTAGGTTTCCTCGGTGGCTCCCCACAGTCCAAAGACATGCGCTATAGGTGAATTGAATAAACTAAATTGGCTGTAGTGTATGTGAGTGTGTGCACTGGGTGTTTCCCAGTGTTGGGTTGCGGCTGGAAGGGCATCCGCTGCGTAAAACATATGCTGGATAAGTTGGCTGTTCATTCCACCGCGGGATGCTTGGATTAATAAAGAGACTGAGCTGAAAAAGTAAATGAATGAATGAGATGACAAATAAGGGCAGCACGGTGGCGCAGTGGGTAGCACAATCACCTCACAGCAAGAAGGCCACTGGTTCGAGCCTCGGCTGGGTTTAGTTGGCATTTCTGTCTGGAGTTTGCATGTTCTTCCCGTGTTGACGAGGGTTTCCTCCGGGTGCTCTGGTTTTCCCCACAGTCCAAAGACATGCGCTATAGGTGAATTAAATAAACTAAATTGGCCATAGTGTATGCGAGTGTGTGCACTGGGTGTTTCCCAGTGTTGGGTTGCGGCTGGAAGGGCATTCGCTGCGTAAAACATATGCTGAATACGTTGGCTGTTCATTCCACAGTAGGATGCTGTGGATTAATAAAGAGACTGTGCTGAACAAGAAAGTGAATGAATGAGATGACAAAAAAACTTAAAACAGCGAGAATGTCTTAAGGCTCGTACACACCGGGATGCTTTTCGTTTGTGTTTATCGTCAGCGTTTTCCAAGACGTTTTTCCGGATTCAAACCCAAGCGATTTTCACAGGCGTTGAGCAGAAGAGTATGCAAAATCACTCCTTGACGTTAGATGGCGCTACACAACTTTAAGCTCCTGACACCCGCTTGTAACACAGAGAAAGAAGACAAAGTTGACACGCTTGTTGTTATGGATGGTTCAAGCAGCAGCTCCAGCTCTAGCGATGAATAAATTATTTTTGTTCACCAGTGCAATAAGCAGCTCCACGTTCATAACGCCTCTGGGCATCTTCTTTAATGTGCACTCGCATTGACAGTGTTGCGCTTGAGAGCCTCCAAGTGTTGTTTACTGTAACTTCAGCAGTTCCGTGCATGTGAACAAAAGTGCCAATCTGATTGGTGGAGAAGGTTTTGACGGGGCGCGTCAAAACAAAAAAACGAGCATGAGGCGTTTTTTTTTTTTAAATCACGCTTTTGCGCCTGCCGTTTTGCGTGTTGGTGTGCACGATCACATTGACGCCCTTTATTTAGTTTATTTAAAAAAAACGCGAGCAAAAAACGTCTCGGTGTGCACAGGCCTTTACAGTGTAGTATATGAGTTGACATTTTAGCATTTGGCAAATCTTATTTTGGTGTAGCTATGTATCAAATAAAATGAAAAAAAAAGTGATATTATAAAGTAGTCCATTTAAAGTGGATCAGAATGGATTTTTTTTTACTGTAAGAGGGGATTGGTTAAAAAAATTTTAATTGCATAACAATAACGATAATTATACAAATATAGAGGAATACAGTACTTACAGATTATTTTCACATTGACATCAAAGGAACAAACAAATAGTTAAATGAAAAAAAATACAGTTATAAATTACAAACAATTCACAGGATATCAAATTTGCAAACATCTTTATTGCTTTTTCAAAGATGTTTAAGGGTTTCAGTGTAATTTTAAATATAGAAATGTTAGATTTTTCCTTCGGCTTAGTCCCTTTATTCATCAGGGGTCACCACAGCGGAATGAACTGCCAACTTATCCAGCATTAGTTTTAAACAGCGGATGCCCTTCCAGCAGTAACCCAGTACTGGGAAATACCCATACACTCTTACATTCACACAGACACACACACACACACTCTCCGATTTAGTGGACTTGGTCCGCAATATGAAGCCTTCACAATGTTCACTGGATATTATTCCTCCTCTGCTTCTTATTCAGATATTGGAGGTGGTTGGATTAGACCTTCTATTAATAGTAAATTCTAGTTTGCTGAATGGAGTCGTGCAATCTAGTTTCAAGCATGCTATAGTACAACCCCTTTTAAAAAAGCCCAATTTGGATTCATCGGATTTAAAAAACTATCGACCAATTTCAAAATTGTCTTTTCAGTCTAAAATTTTAGAGAGAGTTGTCTTTCAACAGCTTTCTCCTCATTTAATTGGAAATTACATTCTTGATCAATTTCAATCTGGTTTTAGGACACTGCATAGCATTGAGACAACTCTCCTTAAAGTGTCTAATGATATTTTTCTGACTGTTGATTAAGATTGTGGGCTGGGATTCAAGGAAATGCTTTAAATTGGTTTAGTTCTTATCTCTTAGGGAGAACCTTTTCTATTGAATTAGGACATTTTTCTTCCTCATCTGCACGTTTGGAGTGTGGTGTCCCCCAAGGATCAATTTTGGGCCCAGCTCTCTTTTCCATCTATATGCTTCCCTTGGCTGCTATCTGTAAGAAGCATAATATAAACAACCATCTTTATGCTGATGATACTCAGCTTTATATTCCCATAAAAATGGGAGAAAACTCTGTTTTACAGTCCTTTTTTACCTGTTTTAACGAGATTAAGGAATGGTTGGCTGATAATTTTCTACTTGAATGAATCTAAAACTGAAGTGCGAGTGTTAGGCCCTCAGAGTGTCTAAAATTTATTTTATTTTATTTATCTAAAATTTATCAATTAGGTTCCTTTAAGCCTAAGGTTCACAGTCACACAAAAAGTCTTGGAGTTATATTTGACACAGAGTTAAAGTTTGACAAGCAAATAAATTCAGTCATCAAAAGTTTCTATCAATATCTTCTATCTTAGTTCTATCAATATCTTCTATCTTAGTTTCTATCAATTAAGGAACATTGCCAAATTGAAGCCTTTTCTGTCTTTCAAGGAGTTGGAATCTATCATCAATGTTTCTATTATGTCCAGATTGGACTACTGCAACTCTTTGTATTTAGGAGTTTCGCAGGCTTCGATTGTAGACCTTCAACTGGTTCAAAATGCAGCTGCTAGGCTTTTAAAAAGGCTTTTTTTTTTAATTCTAGTATCTCACCAGTTTTATCATCCCTTTACTGGCTCCCAGTTCAATTTAGGATTCAGTACAAGTTATTGTTATTTGTTTTTAAAGGTTTGTATGGTCTGGCACCTACTTACATCGGTGAGCTTCTTCACTGGCATACTTTATTGAGGCCAATCAGGTCGGAGCAACAGTTTCAGCTAGTTTAGATTAGATTAGATTCAACTTTATTGTCATCACACATGTACAAGTACATGGAAACGAAATGCAGTTTAGGTCTAACCAGGAGTGCAATAGCAGCAA
>CAIGQZ010000427.1:34592318-34605652 GCA_903798205.1 Danio tinwini
AGAATTAATTTTTCAAGACAATGTAAATGATGCTGTGCTGAAAACACGCTTCAATCACACTCACTCTTGTAGCTCATAGTGTCCTGGTCCGGGTTCATCTCCACCCTTCAGCTGCTCTCTCCTGCCAGACATCTTCCCAAACTGCACACCTTTATACTTCTGAGAAGACCACAGCTCCTCCTGCAAGCGGGTTTAACAGGAATATCAATCTTTTGCTCTTGAGGCCAGATATCAATTCTCACACCAGCACCTTCACTGAATTTAATAATGCACACGTATGTTTTATAGTGCTAAGATCAAGTATCTTCTAACAAACAAAGACCAATAAAACCATTTATTTGAATGGAGAAAACATATATTCAGAAAAATGTCATTGATATGTTCAAAACTCTCTGTACATTGCAATCATAATTTATACCCGTTAAATTAATTTGCAAAATGACGTTATATTAATTTTTGTTGGATTACTACACACTATATAAGTTAAGTTTTAAAAGGTCTTTACCAAAGACATAACATGCCAGCAGTACACTTTTCACTGTGATAATGATCCAGTCTTGAATATTTGCTTATTATGGTGGCTTGGGAAAGCTGACATACTGATAAACTACATACATACATACATAATTCTTCTTAGACTATTTTAAGAACGTTTATACTATAACCACCGAACTAACTCCAAACCTCCAAACTATACTGAATTAAGTTGCTATATCTTTTCCAACTGATCTGACTCGGTTTTCCGAAAACTGTCCCAGAAAATTCGGAAAAGTCCCATTGACTTAACATTGGACCAAACTTTATGACCTCATAACTTTGCGCCAGACTGTCAGACAGACTTAAAGTTGAGCTCATTAAACTCAGACTACCAATCTGCCAATCACTGAGGACCTTTCAACTTACTAGCCACACCCTAGCAACCACTTAGGCCACCCTAGCAACTGTCCCATAGACTTCCATTATAAAAAACTGCCATTGACTTTTTATTGGACACACTAAGAACAGACCATTCCATACTAGCAACATACTATTCATACTAAATTCATGCTAACATCATGCTAATTCATACTAGAACCATGGCTGCGTCCGAAACCACCTACTACTCAGTAGGTACTGCATTTAAATTTAAACATACTACTCGACCGTTAGAAAAGTACGTTCTATACAGTATGAATGTAAAGGGTGTCACACACTGGTGCCGCGACACGGCACGCACATGACAGTTGAAAGTATTGCACACCAGACGCATACATTTGCATGCTATTTAAAACTAAACTAATCAGATGGCGCTCTGTGGCGTGGCAGAAATATGAACAGTGTCCTGAGTCGTAGCTGGGCGCGGACAGCTGCCGACTTGCGGCGCCGGTGTGTGTACTCTGATTGAAACCTATGTTTAGAATTCTAAAATGCGTGGCGATGCGCGACGTGATGCTGAGCGGCGCTTCTGGTGTGCGACCTGCTTCAGAAGTGTGAATGGAATTTGAACGTACTACATCCGCCATTTTGTCATGGTCACGTGACCTACCTGTGTCAGTTGCGTCGCTTTACTCCCATTCATGAATTCTCTCGCAGGGCATCATGGGATAGCGCAGCGCGCATGGGATGCGCACTTCAGAATCTCGCCGGAAGTAGTAAGTCATCCGGGTACTTCTCGCATACTGATTTTCGAATTCTATGAATTTGGACATACTACTCGGCTCACATACAGATTTTAGCATACTGTATAGTATGGAAGTATGCGGTTTCGGATACAGCACATGATAATAACATGCTAATTGATGCTGTAAACATGCTAGCAACATGCTAATTCATACTTAAACCATGCTAATTTATGTTAGCAACTGCCTAGCAACTACTCAAAACACACTAGCAACCACCTAGCAAAACCTTAACAACTACCTAGCAACGCCTTAGCTACCACTCAGAACACCCTAGCAACAACTTAGTGACCACCTAGCAATGCCTTAGCAACCACCTAGGAACACCTTAGCAACCTATTAGAACACCCTTGCAACCATCTAGCAAAGCTTTAGCAACCACCTAGCAATGCCTTAGCAACCACATAGCTACCACCTAGCAATGCCTTAGCAACCACCTAGCAACACTTTAGCAACCAATTAGAACACCCTTGCAACCATCTAGCAAAGCTTTAGCAACCACCTAGCAATGCCTTAGCAACCACATAGCAGGCAATCAGAACACCCTAGAAACCACCAAGCAACACCCTTGCAACCACCTAGCAACACCTTAGCAACTGCCTAGCAATGCCTTAGCAACAGCCTAGCAACCCCTCACACCCTAGCAACCACCTAGAAACACCTTAGCAAGCACCTAGCAACGTCTTAGCAACCGCCTTAGCAACCACCTAGCAACCAATCAGAAAACCCTAGCCACCACCTAGCAACACCTTAGCAACCACCTAGAACACCCTAGCAACTGCCTAACAACACCTTAGCAACCACTCAGAACACCTTAGCAACCGCCTAGCAATCTCTTAGCAACCACCAAGGAAAAACTAGCAACCAACTAGCAATACCTAAGCAACCACTCAGAACAAACAAGCAACTGCCTAGCAACCACCTAGCAATGCCTAAGCAACCACTCAGAAAAAAACATGCAACCGCCTAGCAAAGTCTTAATAACCAACTAGCAACAACTCAGAACATCCTAGCAACCACTTAGCATTGACTCAGAACCCCCTATCAAGCACCTAACTAGAAACATGCTAACCTACAGTATATGTAGTTATAACTGTTTCAAACTTCCTAAACTACTTCAGTGATTTAAACTTTAAAACTGCTTTAAGCTCTCAGACGAGGCTTTCTCAAGACACCATAAAGTTTTTCTAGGAACTTTACTTCTGTAGTTTAATTTAAATTTCTTACTTGTATATATAAAATAAATACTGATTCTTGTTATTAAAATGTTCATCAAAGTGTGTAAATGTGTAATGTGTAAAATTACATTGGCATTGATATTAATACTAAATCATCAAATCATTATATAAAAATGATTTCTGAAAGACTGGAGAACTGAAGTAAAGATGCTGAAAAATAAATAAACAAATAAATAAATAAAATATATAGATGAAAATAATTTTTAAATGATGTTTTCTTAAAAGCAGGGTTCGACAATAAGGCCCATGCGTGCAAATTCGATCTTAACACCGAGAAGCAGCCCGGCTGGCAAAAAGAATTGTTCGCGCAAGCAAAGGAAAGCAGGTGAATACCGAATGAGAGGATGATCTAATTCGGAAAAAATTATGCTCGTGCACTCACAGTCCTGCTGCTCTCAAGAGCTCCAGATTCTTTTTTTAAAAAATGTCTTTTTGTAAGAAGCAGAGGTTGCCACTTTCGCTTTAACCATTCTTTGAACAGATTATTAATGGGCCTAAAGTTAACTGTGTGCTTGTGATCATCCTTTCATCATCACACATAGTATTTTTCACCTGCTTTCTTTTACTTACAACTTTTTTATTTAAGGTTTAATTATCATCCTTTACAATAACATTGATTTAGATATATGACAATAATACTTTTGAAAATGTTTTTAAAAGAAAGGTTTTGATTAATTAAAAGGACATGTATACATGTCCAAAAGCTTTTTTTTTTATTAAAATTTGTAGCTGAGAAGTAATTAGTTATTTGTTTGTTTATTTTTGGTGTGGCGAGAGAAAAAATAGGTAAATCCTTAATGTTGAGCCCTGAAAAGTCATGTGAAATAAATACTAATTGTAGTGAAACACAATGAGCATGGACAAATGGTTAATTTAAAGATTAATCAAAAGATTAAATTGCATCCAAAAAATATTTTTGTAATTACATAACATATATTTGTGTACTGTGCATTTTATATACATATACAAATTACAAATACACACAAATACTATATTATATACAAATTATACAAAGAAATAAATATGTACATGTATTTCTGTATATTTTTGCTTTTTATGCATGTTTGTATTTGTACATACATAATAAATAAAGACTGTACACACAAATATCTAACTACAAACTTTTCTTTTGAATGTGATTATATATGAAAACACACTCGCCAGCACTATATATATATGTTAAATTAAACATAGTATTTAGTTTTTTCTGACAAAATATTTTGAGAAAATGTGCTTAATTGATGTGAAAATTAAAGCAACAAATAACTATCTTTTTATTATCTAAATCTTGTGACTGTGTAGATATTTTTAGAATCTTTTATTCTTCACACCTTATTTTTCATTTACCTCAAACTTTTCGGTTGATCAAAAAAAAAAATAATAATAATACTAATAATAATTATAATATAGAAAAAAATAAAATAAAAATTATTAAAAAATTTATTAAATTAAATCTAATTAAAGATAATATAAAATAAAAATATATTATAATTTAAATTTAATTAAAAATATTTTATTAAATAAAAAATAAATAAAATAAAATAAAATAAAAAAATATATAAAAAATAAAATTAAATAAAATTAAATATAAAATAAAATAAAATATTTGTTAATAATTAAAAAGATTTACATAAACTTTTTAGAATAAGCTTTTTAAAAAAAAATATGTATTTTTTTTATATTGATTAATAAAAATCTGTATAATAATAATAGAAATAAAATCCAATTTCAAATACTAGTGCACTGCTAGTTTCGCTAGGTTTTATACAGAGACGATAAAAGGCCTTTAGTTAAACATAAGAAAGTGCAACAAATGTATATAACATGGCCAGTCTCATATATATACAATCGATTAGCAGAAGCCGAGATGCGCATGACGGATGAGTCTGCGCTCTGATAAAGACGTCTCTCTCTGGAGGAAGTTGGCAGCTCAATGGCGAATGAAAGATGATTTGATTAAAGCTGAGTCCGGCATCTGCTGCATTATTGTAAGTGAATATTGAAATATAACGTAAAGAATAATTACCCCGGGTTTTCGGCCCTGACAGTAAAATGGATGAGTGCTGTGCTTTGTGACTTTTTAAAATAATGCAGCGATCATTAGTAATGGAAATAGCCTCACGACTAATGATGCAGAGTGGAGGGGCATTAGACGCTCTTCTGTTAATGGACACATCTGACCTCATAGACACACACACACACACAAACTCAAAACGCTCCATTAGACATGTATCTTTTTCACTAAGAGCACGTCCATTTGCACACACACACCTTGACCTACAAAGGCAAAAGACCTTAAGTCGAGTGTGGAACTGAGAAAAATTACTTTCAACATTGCTAGTCATCCAGCCAAATTAATTATAGGCACTGAAAATCTGCCAATTATATATTTTAGTCACAGCGGAATGAACCGCCAACTTATCCAGCATAATAAGCCACAACCCAACACTGGGAAACGCTTTCACACATCTACTATGGCCAATTTAGCTTATTCAATTCACCTATAGCGCATGTGTTTGGACTGTGGGGGAAACCAGAGCACCCGGAGGAAACCCACGCCATCACAGGGAGAACATGCAAACTCCACACAGAAATGCCAACTGACCCAGCTGGGGCTCGAACCAACGACCTTCTTGCTGTGAGGCGATCGTGCTACCCACTGCGCCACTATGATGCCCTCTGTGGCATACTATTTAGTAACAAAAATTAATAATTAATCAATAAAAAGGGGCGGTAAATTCACTACTAAACCCTTTAGGTACAAATAAAATCAAAACTAACTATATTAATCTTGCTAGCTCGCATTGCTAGTTTTGTGGTGAACAATTCATTTGTGCATGTCATTAATAAAAAAATTGTTTGCCCTTAAAATCTCTAATTAAAATATTCCTGTTTGTTTTCAATTAAATTCCCAGATTAGGGGCTCTATAATACATCCGGTGCAATAAGGTGCAAGACGTGTTTGGTGAGATTTATTGCTATTTTCATGCCAGCACAAAGGTAATTTTCACGTTTTGCGTGACATTGATTAAATAACAAATCCATTTGCGCCATTTTGTGGACTCATAGGTGTGCTGGTCTGAAAAGAAGGTGTGTTAAGGCGCATTGTTGGTGTGTTGCTATTTTGAGAAACTGAAATAGATTGCGCCATTGACCAACTAAAAGCTGCTCTAAAGTCCAGCTCAGAGCATGTTAGTTATGCACTAAGTGAGTCCAAACGCCTAAACATTGCTTAATACACACAGGATGTACAGCAATACACAAATATCTTTACAAATGAAAACAAGTGTTAAATCCTTAAACAAGGATTAAAATGTTACAAACATGATTATTTTCAACATAAATATAATAAACACTGCCTCCATGCTTTTCATGGGGTTCAGTTTATTCATGACAATTTGTTTTTGTATAATTTTATTATTATTAGCAGTATTGTTTATTATATGCAGATTTATATTTGTTTTAATACAAAACAAGTTTAGATTTGTCCACCTGTTGGGTTTTGGAGACGTCTGCATCACCACATGGGGCATAAGAACAGGACGTTTGTTTGGATATAACTCAGTGTTTTGACCACACTTCATTATTATTGTTCATTTATTCGTTTGCTGGAAATTAGAACTGAATTTAGAAATAGTTTTGAAACAAATCTTTGCACTTAACAAACGAAATTAAACATGTAGGCTAATGGATGTCTTCAGAGGAGTGAGATTCCACCATTTCCGTACACCACAAAAGTAAAGGAGTAAATTAAAGAGTAAAAGTAAAGTAAAGAGAAATTAAAGAGGCTGAATGGAGGAGGTTTGTTCTTTATCCCCACGCTGCAGATGGTCTGTATAACTGTTTTCTCGGTAGTGTAGTGTTCAGTTTTTCCATTCAGTTTTTACACTTACAAAGGCCGACATGTAAAAAGCAAATGCACCATTGCGCGACACAACTGACTCTTTAAGGGAATGGGAGATAAGACTCTGATTGGTTTAATGCACGTTATGCTCAAAACACACTCATAACTCATTAAGAGAATAAGCACAACCCTGTTAGACCATGCGCCAGGGCGCAGAGCGTATTTTTCTATCCTTAAAATAGCAAAAGTACATTCGGACACGTCCTTAATGCTTTTGCATCATGCGCTTTAGACTTTAAAATAGAGCCCTAGGTCTGTCTGAGGTATTGGGTGTGGCTAACATTTAACCACGCCCCTCAAACTGTCAACAAGCTTGACAACAAGCAGAAATCGTGAGCAGGAGGTGTTTGTTAGGTTTAAATAACTCCCCTGAACCCTTTTCCCAGTCTTTCTGAATGAAATGCCTACTTTACTACATTTAATCAGTAGAAAAAACAAGCCATGCCCACTGTTTTTCTCATTTATAATCCATTTCTCTAGGAAATGCATCACAATACGAAAAGAAAAACAAAGATTGTATCTTCCGATTTATGTGGATTTTCAGTAGAGCACTATTTGAGGGAGCAGCCAGTTGTAGTGGTGTCCAAAACCAAAGTGGACGTTCTGAAGCGCACTCAATCAATCCCACAATGCACCACAATTATGAGTGTAAAACCTATGTACACTCAACGGCTAGAGAGTACCCATCATGTACTTTGAGAGTTTGCCAAGAAGATTTTTAAACTGTATTCACCTTATTCTCTGCGTACGAGCGGGCGCAGCCATTTGAATCTTTTTGGTTCGAGACTTCTAGTCTCATTCACTTCCATTCATATTTAGACGTTCAAAACAGCTCGTTATGCTGATTGATGTAGCAAACTTATATTTTCTTATTACATTATTTTATTTTGTCTGTATAGTCATGCAAACACTTGTTTGTAGAGCAAGTAGTTTGACCGTTTTCTGCTGTTTATTATTCCTGATCATTTCTTCCATAGGTGACTAAAGTTCTAAAACAAAAACGAACAATTCATTCATTCATTTTCTTTTCAGCTTAGTCCCTTTATTAATCTGGGATCACCACAGCAGAATGAACCGCCAACTTATCCAGCATATGTTTTATGCAGCGGATGCACTTCCAGCCGCAACCCAACACTGGGAAACACCCATACAGAGTCTTTCACACACATCCACTATAGTCAATTTAGTTATTCAATTCACCTATGCGTATGTTTTTGGACTGTGAGGGAAACGAGAGCATCCGTAGGAAACCCACGCAAACATGGGGAAAACATACAAACTCCACACTGAGATGCCAACTGACCCAGCCGGGGCTTGAACCAGCAACCTTATTGCTGTGAGGCGATTGTGCTACCCACTGCGCCACCGTGACACCCCTAAATTAAATTAAATTAAATTGCTTCCCAAGGTTTTATACAGAGACGACAAATGGTCACTATGTAAGGAAAAAAGGTACACACACATCTAGTTTGATATCCTAGTGGTGACTTTCCATAGACAATGATTTTTAAACTGTATATTCTCTCCTCTACCCAAAATAAATGAAAATAAAATTAAATAAATTCTAAGCCCAACCCTCTAGGTAAACATTTTTACATTTTACAATTATTTCATTCTATATGATTTATATACAAGTTTACCCATAGTGATCTTAATTTAGGTATCCATGGTGATGGTTTAAGTCCCTATTAGGATATCAAAACAAGACCACACACACACACTGCTGGTACTCTGTCTGACCGGTGCGGGGCTGTAAAAGGCAGGGCCGAGGCTGTGGTCTCTGCTGGGCACTTTGTGTTTATGCAGGACACCTTGAGCATCTTCTTCATACCCGAACGCCTGTCCTGGAGACGGGATGGAGGGAGCAGCAGGACTCAACAGAAGCCTAAGAGCTTTAGGAGAGATCTGCAGACAACAGAATGGTGTATAATCAAATAAACATACACTATAAGATCATGAGTAGAAAGAAATCCATCAGAGCTAAAGGGGGAAAAATGAGTATGGAAGCCCTTTGGAATTATCTGGATATCTGTGCTCATTGCAAATAAAAGAAAGCTTGTGTTTTTATTGAATACACATTGAAATATATACGTAATTTGTAGCATGAAGATAACAAATATTTTAATAAAAACATTTTTGATGCTATTTTTGATATTTAAAACTTTTTAATAATTACTGTCCTAAGACATGCGGTACAGGCAAATTGGGTAGGCTAAATTGTCCGTAGTGTATGAGTGTGAATGAGTGTGTATGGATGTTTTCCAGAGATGGGTTGCGGCTGGAAGGGCATCCGCTGAGTAAAACATATGCTGGATAAGTTGGCGGTTTATTCCGCTGTGTCGACCCCAGATTAATAAAGGGACTAAGCCGAAAAGAAAATTAATGAATAATATAATATAATATAATATAATATAATATAATATAATATAATATAATATAATATAATATAATATAATATAATATAATATAATATAATATAATATAATATAATATAGTTTCCCAGAGATGGGTTGCGGCTGGAAGGGCATCCGCTGCGTAAAAACGTGCTGGATGAGTTGGCGATTCATTCCGCTGTGGCGACCCCGGATTAATAAAGGGACTAAGCCGAAAAGAAAATGAATGAATAATATAATATAATATAATTTTTAAAAAAGGGGGGGGGGGATGACACAGTGGCTCAGTGGTTAGCACTGTCACCTCACAGCAAGAAGGTCACTGATTTGAGTCCCGGTTGGGTCAGATGGCATTTCTGTGTAGAGTTTGCATGTTCTCCTCGTGTTGGTGTGGATTTCCACCGGATGCTCTGGTTTCCCCCACTGTCCACATGCGCTATAGGTGAATTGAATAAACTAAATTGGCCGTGGTGTATGAGTGTGTGTAAATGTGAGAGTGTATAGGTGTTTCCCAGTTCTGGGTTGCAGCTGGAAGGGCATCCGCTGTGTAAAAGATATGCTGAAATAGTTGGTGGTTCATTCTGCTGTGGCCACCTCTGCCAAAGGAAAATGGATGAATGAATAATATAATGAAAATAAATAATCAAATATTTACTTATAATGATATAATGATGTTATAATGATATAATGATCCTGCATTAACCTGTATTTAAGGATTATGATGATACAAAATCCAGGGTAAAAATAGGCTGATTAAAGAAACTTTATTTCAAACTAACCCAAAATTAATATATAAGCAAATTATATAAAAATGTTAATCATTATTTTATGAATTGTCTTTCATGCATAAACAACCATCTTTAGTTAATAAAAAAACTAATAATCCTTTAGCAAATTTTCTGTTAAGTACAAATATTTAAACATTAGATAAACATCAATAGTGTAGAAAATTTGACAGGAACTATGATTATTCTGACCTAAAATATAAACAACCGACTCAGATCTTTTTTTTATCCAAGTTGAAGTTGACAAGCTATAGGACGCAGACGCACGCATCGACACATGCTTACATATATATATATATTTTTTTTTTAATTTTTTTTTTTTTAATTAGGGCTTGACATTAATTTTTTTGATCACCAGCCACTGTGGCTAGTAGTTTTCCAACATTACTAGCCACTCGCATTTTCACTAGCCACACTTTTGTTGTTGGGAAAATATATTTTATATGCATACATTTGCATTTGACATGCTAAAATTACTTGATTTAGATGTTTTGTCTAATGTCCACATGCCTCCTCATTCATTCCTCTTTTTGTGTGTGTTGTGTATGAGCTTGCTCAGTGTGCATGCGCAAATGAGTAGTGTCGCATTGCAATTAGTTTTTATTTCACAAGACTTTTCAGAGCTAAAAATTAAGGATATACTAAATTTATCTTTGACCACACCAAAAATATATAATTAATTATTTCTTAGCCACATATTTTAAATGTGCTAAAACAAGCTAAATATAGCTGTATACTATACTTTTTATTTAACAAAACATTTCTTGAAAAAACAAAACAAAACAATTGACATTATCTAATCTGTTCCAGATCACCAGTTATTTACACCTAAATGGAGTTAATCTCCTATTAAAGCAATGTTATTGTAAAAAATTATAATTAAACCATATTAACAAAAATAACGAAGCAAAAGAAAGCAAGTAAAAAAAAACATACCGTGTGTGATATTGAAAGGTTAATCACGCGCACACCGATAACGTTAGGCCAATTATTAATCTATTTAAAGAATGGTTAAAGCGAAAGCAACCGGTGCTGCTTACAAAAAGACAAATCTGGAGCTCTTGAAAGCAGTAAGACTGTGGTGCATGAGCATAACTTTTTGTCTAGTCTATTTGAAATAGAACCGATCACACCAGTTGCACTTCTATGCTCGGTTGCTTCACGCAAGTAAACACTTGAGCGCATCACAACACCAGTGCACACAAGTGATCATCCTCTCATTCGGTAATCACCTGTCTGCTTGATCTGCTGAATTGATTTTGTCAGTCGTGCTGCTTCTCGATGCTAAAATCGCATTTGCACGCATATTGAGCCATCTTTATTGTCGAACCCTGCTTTTAAGAAAACTACAATTTAAAAATTATTTTCAACCAGCCAACGTGGCTAGTGGGAGCTGCTGTCTAACCCACCACAGCTGAAATCTACCCGCATTTGGCTGGTGTTAATGTCAAGCCCTGATTGTAATGATTAAACATTTAAAAACAAATCTAAATATATTTTCCCAGTACTGGGTTGTGGCTAGGAGGACATCCGCTGTGTAAAACATATGCCAGTGTATTTAGTGGTTCATTCCTCTGTGGCAACCCCTGATAAACCAAAAACTAAGCATAAGGAAAATTAATAAATTTATATAAATGTATTTAAATATATAACTTGTATATATTTTATGTATTGTATAATTTGTTATAATATAGTATAATACAATATAATATGTATCTTTACAACAATTAAGTTCCTTAACAATAAATATGACATATACCATATGAAAATCCATACTACACTCTCAGAAATAAAGGCACGTGAGCTGTCACTGGGGTGGTGCCTTTTCAAAAGCTACATATTTGTACTTAAAGGGTCCATATTGGTACCTACAAATTTTAAGAGAAACATTTTTTGTACTTTTTAGGTACTAATATGTACCCTTGAGGTATTAATATGGACCTTGAAGGGACAAATTTGTACCTTTTGAAAAGGTATCACCCTAGTGACAGCTCTCGTACCTGAGAGTGTATTTCTGAGAGTGTATCATCTCACCTTTGGGCTTTTGGCGGGACTGGCTGTTATTTTTCTGGCAGTTGAAGCATCATTGGTGACATTGTACGCTCCTGGACCAGGCACATCCGACAGCACGTCATCAAACCTCTTGGAGCGATTCTGAAGACTGTTCCCTCCCAAAACATGATTCTGCAATATTACACTTATGAGTTTGCACTTGCCTCTGACATGTTAATATGCACACTGATGTTAAAGCCTGGTAACATACCCTGGTAATGTCAGAGTTGTACTGTCCTGGTCCAGGAGAGTGTAGAGCACTGGCTGACCTCAGAAACCCAGAATCTCTGATGGACAGAGAGAGGAATGGAGCATATGAACCTGGAGAAAGAAAGAGAAATTAATTATCATTATGAAATCACTATAGAAATGTTTGCCCTATTTGACCAGTGTCTTAATTCTGTATTAGTTAAATAAATGCATTATCTTTAGAGGGAAAATGTTCTTTAGAATTCTCTAACAGATAAAATTAATTGGAAAAAAAACTTGGCTCTTACCTTACAAATTCTGTGTCCCTTACATAATACAACAGTTTACACAATATCTATCCCACAAACAAGATTACATCTAAATTTGGCAATCCTGATTCAAAATGTATCCTTTCTAAGTCAAGTATTGAATCGATTGATCATCTTTCTGTCAAATTCCCCCATGTTAAATAATTTAAGTCCAACTTGTGTTTTTTTTACATCAAAATGTAATTTTAACATTGATTTTTCCACGTGCAACATAATTTGTTACTCACAACAAACATAATACAGAATATATGACCAATTTTAATGTGTAAGTTTAAATATTATATTCTCTAATGAAATTAAATTTTCCTCATCATTACCCAAATTACTTATTTGAATGGGTAAATATTATATTCACTAATGTAAATTTCCCTCATTACCCAATATATTTATTTGAAAGGGTAAATATTATATTCACTGATGTAAATGTTCCTCTTCATTACCCAAAATACTTGTTTGAAAGGGTAAATATTATATGCACTAATGTAAATTTCCCTCATCATTACCCAATTTATTTATTTGAATGGGTAAATATTATATTCACTAATGTAAATTTTCCTCATCATTACCCAATTTATTTATTTAAATGGTTAAATATTATATTC
Source organism: Danio tinwini (assembly GCA_903798205.1). Taxonomy (NCBI): domain Eukaryota; kingdom Metazoa; phylum Chordata; class Actinopteri; order Cypriniformes; family Danionidae; genus Danio; species Danio tinwini. The sequence goes on from CAIGQZ010000427.1 coordinate 34,605,469, forward strand.
ACTGATGTAAATGTTCCTCATCATTACCAAAATTATTTAAATGGGTAAATATTATATTCACTGATGTAAATTTTCCTTATCATTACCAAAATTATTTAAATGGGTAAATATTATATTCACTGATGTAAATTTTCCTTATTACCAAAATTATTTAAATGGGTAAATATTATATTCACTGATGTAA